>APFE030794662.1:0-14966 GCA_000404065.3 Pinus taeda | reverse complement strand
CACTATTGTACTTTCATACTTTTCTCAATAGAATGATTAGAACATTGTTTAGGATTTTTCACAAAGAATTTCGAGTAGTTGCACTTCTGTACTCCTGAAATCATCTTTGTGAGAAGAGATAAACTACTACTATTTCTTTTATGAGCTTAGCGATGTGCATCTAGTATTTCTATCATTGTACCTTTGATTTTTTCATAAATAAATAGTGAATTTATCTTTTCAGAATGCTTATTACATGGTGTTTAAAGAACAATGTTACATGTATTCATTTATGATCATCCTTCCATTGATATTTTTTTACATGCTAAGCAATTTTCTTTGATATTTTGAACGTGATATGATTTATATACATTATTTTGATTAAATATTTGATCAAACTAATCATCTTGAAATATTTTCAGTTTCATTGGTGTTTGAGCAATCCATATTGTCATTTACTAAGGAAAATCATCATAGATCGCATCCAGAGAAATGTTAAACAATCCTGGGTTATAGAGTAGACTAATACATATGTTTTCCATTTAATTAATTACTGTAAATCCATCTATTTCACTTCACTATAAGCATTACACATCCATTCAATAACCTTTCATTGGGAAACCGGTCCCATTATCTCCAGTCAGATCCACTACCTAAATGGAAAAGAAGTTGTCTTAAATTCCAAACCGAGTGATTTTCCACCCTGTTGAAGCCACCTTGTTGAAGAAAAGATTTTCAAAGCTTGAACACTACCAAAGGAAGTCCATAGACATTGGTTATGAAACTAATTTCTCCTAAACCAATTCATTGAAAGTTGGTAGAGAGAATTCATGGATATGCCAATAGGTTTGTTCTATTAACCTTAGCTAAATTACAAATCAAAGCGAACCCCCGTGAATTACCACAAGTGTCAGCGGCTAATTATTGACAACCTTTCCAACACCAGGAAGCAATTTCACTTACTTTCTCATTAATATAATCAATTTATTGCAACAATATCATAGTATAGATTTATTTATAGATGTGTTCTCTAATAAGGCTCTTATTTTCTTTAAATTAAGGCCTTTGATGTTCCAATATATTATCTTCATGAGTTTTTAGGTTGTGTGGAGAGAAATTCCTCCTTTATAAGCATGATTGACCCTAAATTGACTAGTATCTCTCCAATTTCTTTGATCAGATCCTTCTTTCTCTTGCAACCTCTTCTTTTGTCTTCCTTGAATAACTTGGCAGGATCTTTGAAAGTATGAGCACAAATATAAAAAATGATGTTATAAGAGATGGATCTTGAATCAGAATCACCTTTTTGGTTCCTTACCTTCATATATTCTTTGTGAAGCATCTAAATTCTTGATCTGGGATAGTTTGTGGGTCTTTATCTTTCAATGCTACTACCAAGTTTGACATGTTTTATTCGTCAAGATCCATAGCCTTTGTGACATCCTTTATATAATATATATTTATTTATAACATGATCGTTCCCTTTGAAAAATGAATCTATTGATACTCTTCTTAGATATTCTACACTTTCTCTTTTGGAGTTGTTTGTGACTTGTAATTGCTTCCTTCCCCTGGATGGGGGATCTCCTAGCCTTCATCTTTCACTAAGGTGTTTTTGTAGGAGGGTAAAGACTCAAAATTATCTCTATATTTTGGGTTTTCTCGTGAGGTTGCTACAACCTAGGATAGCGGATTCCTTCTCATTGAAGGGACTATATGAAATCCATCCTAACCTTGTTGAGTAGAATAACTTGCATGTGGTTCTTTTGGAACAAGATGGAAGTCTCAGAAAAGGTGGTCATGCTCATGGTAGTGATGAAATTGAAAATGAACATATTCATAGTTTATTGATTCTTTTTTAGAAAATTTCCTAATAAGATATGTTTATTGAAGTAGGTAAAGGATGAAAAATATTCATATAGACATAGATCATGGAAAAGGAGGTGTATCTTCCCTTTTTTAGCCTAAAAATACTTTAAAATGCTACCTATGGCATTGCCATTTTGTTCAATGGTTACTTCTTCCCATAACTCTCTTGGGAGAGAGAAAAGGAAAACCTAATTGAGGTAAGTAAGAAAATTTCTTCTTTGGGTTGTATTGTTCCCTCCAATAGCTTATGAAAAGCCCTATAGTTTTGAAAAAATAAGGAACACCCTAAAAAATCCTCATTATTTCCTCAAGATTACAAAAATTACCATGAAAAAAACCGTTAGTGCCTAACTCCATGTCTATTAATCCCTTGGGTTTCCACTCATTTTGGATCCACCAAATTAGGGCCTTTTTGAAGGCCAAATTCCTATAAACTTACAAATCATAGCAATATCCTACATGTATTCAATGTATTCTAATATTTTGCTAGATCTTACTTCACATTTTAGGTTTTTCGCTTCTTTTGGTAGGTAGGGTCATTTGTTGTGATTCTACTAGTATGCTCCCAATGGAAGCTACTTATAAAAATAGGCCTCCTCAACCTCTCTAGTTGAGTTTACATGTGGTTGGGAGTAATAATATGTTTGGAATGGAATACTAATAGTCACAATTGTGTGGTTTTATCCCCCACGACAAATTTTCTGTAGGAGGGGACTAAACCCCCACCTGTGGCCTAAGCCATGGATGATGCAGTGATAGAAAAACCCTAGGCTATCAAATGTATACCCTACTAGTTCATTCATACGAGAGTCGATAGGAAATGTTCGTTAGCCTAATTGGATTGTTTCCACATTAAGTTGAAGATTAATTTTGTTATGTATAATGGTTTTCTAGGTTATGTATCAATACAATATAATAAATCTTATAAATATTTGAAAATATTATAAAGAACCTTGGAGTGTGGAAAAGAATCGATATTTATAAATTTTTCTATTTAGGAAGAATTCTTATTCATGAACCATATGTTGTGCATACCGATAGGTTCCATGAGAGATAATCTCGTAGGGGAATCACATAGCAAAGATTTGAGTGGTCATTTTGGAAATTGTAAGACTAGATCTTTGATTTAAGAAAGATCATTCTTTTGAAGGATTGATAGAGATATGAAAAACATGGTTAAAGGTTGTTTGATATAATATCTTGTAAAGGGAAGTTTCTTATTGTAATATCCGCATTTAACAATTAAAATGCATATGATCAAATTATGTATAAATTATAAAGTCGCTATAATGATAGGAATCGAGTCTTATGAGGTTTCATAGCTTTACTTATGTATGTAAATGATGTAATATATGGCATGAAATCTTAATTTCTAGAACTCAAGACCTAATTCCAACACTAATACATTAAGGGTCAAAGAATGATGTTTATTACAATGTTAATTTTGACAAAACTCATGTGTGTCAATTTTTGTGATGAAATTAGCTATAAGTCCCCCTCCCCAAAACAAAATACTAACTAACATAAGTATATTGAAAGTTAAATACATCACATTTTCTGAGGCCATTGGTGATTTTCTCGTATCTCTCCCAATATTCTTACAAAAAATTTTAAGCATGGTCACGTTGTAGACATCAATATATTGATGTCTTAGAATGGATTCAATAATATCCATGTTGGAAAATGCAAGTGGTTTGCGGGTGTTAACAAAGTGACATTTTCATCTACATTAAAAATATAGAATTCGTACGAAATTGTGAGAAGAAAAATAACTAACATTTGCATCCGATGTTGCAAAGGAAACGTCGTAAGGCATAAATTGAGGAACAATCACCACATGGGAATAGGAAGCAACAATGAATTTCCTTCCTGATTAAACATGGCTTCCAAGACTAAGCCAATACCAATCCAGAGAGATTCATTGAATTCAACCAACTTGTGTCACGTGTAATTAAAGAAATAAACTAGTTTCAAGATAAAATTGCCTCAAAATTTTTGATTCAAAAGTACATTGACGTAGGCTTGGTTGTCATGCACAAGTTCTATTTAACCAAAAAATACATATCAAATAATAAGGGCATCAAATTTAGATTTGTAAATAGAGATTAGAGAGTAATTTGCACTCTGTAACCAACATTAAGTACTGACATATTTTGCAGGCTAAGAAAGAGGGAATGGATTTTTAGAATAAAAATACTTAGACATGAAAATATTGTTATTTCATCCTCTCAGCACTGGACATCTGTGTAAGCATGTTTTAGTTGTTTGAAAAGGAAAAAGGAGTATTCCAGTGAATAAGGGAGAGAGTAAAATAAAATATTTTGTTCTTTTTTCTTTTTCTTGTATAGAAGGAAAAAAAAAGGCCATTGCCAACGCACCATCATGATCATCATTTTTGTGACTCCAAACCTTGACCCTCAACCTCTATTTCAATAGGAAAGGCATAAACAACACTATTCCCTAAGCCAAAACCGTGAAGGGTAAGGTATAGGCACCCCATATGTCAAGTCCCCAAGCTATCAACTGCTTCTGATTGGTATCATTCTTGGATAGACTTTAGAGGGGTATGGTGCATTTTGTTTGGTCAAAGTCACCTCAAATGTCAGAGGTTTCCTTTAGAAAAGGTGAAAAAATTATGAGAAGGGGATGGATATTTATAGTGAACTCAGGCTGGGAGGTTTCTTGGGAGTTCTTAAAGAGTTTGATGCCAAAACAACTCAACTACGAATGTTGGTCAAAGCATGTCGGGTTCTAGTAGTCTTGGATAGGAAACAATTAAAAAACCTATGATTTGTGGGGTTTCCTGTAAAGCAAGATCTCTTGAGAAAAACATTTGGAAGGACTATGATATCAAGGCCATTGCATGCTCTCCATGCTCTACAAACTCTGATACAGAATTAATATTACAAATCAATTTTGGAAATGCCATTACACTTCATAGAAATTTCAACAATGATAAAACAAAATTATCATATATCCATCTTAACCCTGAAACTATTAAGTAGAGAGGGAATAAACTCCCATGTTCCCTATGTATCCTAGGTGAAGATTAATTTGTAATGATGATGTGGACAGTTTATGATAAATATTTCTAGCATCTGGTTGGAATCTGTAATTTCTAGTTATTGTAAGACATTTTTATGATCAAACAAAGGAACTTCACAAGCTCAGATACATTCCCTAATTGAATTTTGGTAAGTAATTTGTTGTTTTAATTATATCATAATAAGATGAAATATTGTGAGTTTTAATTGTCTACTACAATCATAGTTTAAGTTTAAGGGAGGTTTGCATCATTAATTTGTTATAATACATGGAATTTGTTGTTTTTTTTTCTTCTTGAATTAATACATAATAATCCTATTTTACACATTAATGATGACATGGACAGTTTATGATAATATTTATAACTGATTGGAATCTATTCCTTGATGGAATTGAAATTTAGTGAAGTAGAAATAGATCAACATTTAAACCGAGAACATTTTTAGCATTTACATCAATCCCATTGACTCTTTGAAGAGGAAGATACTGGAGCATATTTATCAGAAGTGTTCAGCACCCTACATATCAAGGATTGGGTTTTTCTTACCTATCATTGTTAATTGCATTTTTGGGCATTTTAGTAAGAATATTTCTAGCCCTGGGTAATGTTTGACTGCGTCTCCTTCAACGACAATGTTCCAAATATTACAAGGCCTCTTTAAGCTCAGAGTATGGATCTTTTGGTGGTATGAATTAGAAACCTGGAATTAATTCTTGACAATTGCATCATTATTCTTCATTTAAGAACTCTATCCAATTTGCAAGAAAAAGGTTCTAAAGTATTTGTGAGCCTCGTATATGTTATGAAAGGCAGATGCATAAGCATCAAGTTATTATTCGTGAACATTACATCGAGCCAAGTGCATCAACAGAATACATCAAACTATTCAAAATGTGACTGGCAAAGTACTATATATTAAAGTAGCTAATTAGAAGACATTAAGGACATATTTTGGGTGTTATATGGATGCAACGAACATAAAAATGATGGACATTGAAGTGGGCCTCTATTCCCATGTGTCATGGTCACTTGTGATCATGTGTGTAGCGTAGTGAAGAACATATAAAGATAGGTAGTGCCTAGTTACTAATGCAATGAGGTGGTATTTAATTGTTTACTACAATCATAGTTTAAGTTTAAGGGAGGTTGTGAATTGATTAATCAAGGTTATAAGGATATAAATAATGAAAATGAAACTTACAAATAGAGTCCATGTCAACAACAAACATTTTTTAAGCCACTTCAAAAAATTATTTTGCTGATTGTAGAACATGAATTGTGGGCATGGATAGTTTTAAAGTAATCTATATTAAATATATTAACCACCAACTTAAAACTCAAAAGGCACAATCCTTCTATGAAGTCTCTTGTATTTGAATGACAAGATGCTGCAACAAAACTCTAGTCATATAGGTTGGGTTGAATGCAGTAGCCTTGGCTTGGAAGAGAAATGTAGAGGTAAATTAATAGTTTTTATTCGAAACAGAGTATGCAAGGGTCTGTTTCTTGCTAATTGAAAAAGAAATGGGACATAGGCTCTACATCTTACAAAGAATTAGCACAACCTAGGATATTTCTAATATTTTATTAAATTGAAAATACTAAGCCTATCATCAATACTTAGGTGGTGTCTTCATTGTTCTCAAGTTTCCCTCATTTCAAGGAAATTAATGAACATGTTATCTTGATATAGTCTTAAGAAGTGATGATTCTTTTTCATTTCCAAATGCTCCCAAACTTCTCTAACAAAGATCGCCTTTTGTGTTATCAAAAATTTCAAATGAAAATCTTCCAAAATGGAAATTCCCTCTAGCCAGCAATTCCTTTAACATGTGCATGAATATCTTCCTGTCAATATTGGGATGATAATCTCATAAGTTGGACCACCCATGATTTGTAAAGCAATGATCTTATGTATGAAGGGAAAATATAAGTCCTAAGTTTGGCAGGCCAAAAAAATCATAAGGAATATTACAATTCTACTTCCTAACAAAACACAATTTTCTACCTTTCTCTCCAATGTTGTAACCATCTAACAACTCTGATGTTTCCCATAAATATATATCATCATTATGATAGGATTGAAAATGCTTCCACCTAAAGCAATCTTCATAAATGGTAGAATTGCATAGTGCCTAAGATTGGGATTAGCTACTAACTGTAGAAACCCTATATCTTATCTTCATAATAGCCATTGGAAAGAAAACATAAAAACATGCAAATTGCAAGTTGTTATGAAGCATGATCATTGGTTCTAAAGGATGTAAGGTCAAAAATTGATCAAAAACACCATGTAACCATATGAACCTATAATCCACTATAAATTGATGTTGAATCATGAGTAAGATGGATCCCTTAGATAGCATGGGGATTGGATACCTTGTAGGATAGGATAGGTTTCTCCCTACATTCCTCCCTTCTTCTCAAGGTGCTAAAATCCCAGGTCTTATCAAGTCTCCATAAAACTAAGGAAGGGCTCAACCATGATCCCTAAGTCGAGAGGAAGCACATTTAGTAGTTGGTTCCAAAGAGAGCCCTGTTTTCCATATCATTATTGAAGAAGTAAATGAATCAACAATTGCCTATGCAATGAGTTGTATATGTCAGCATTGAGTGGCTAATGAATAATTTCATCTAGAGAGTAGCCTGGATTGATAGGTCCCTGAGAAGTAATCTTGGGTGGCATTGAATGATCTTGATGGTGACAAAGAATTCCTAATGGAAGGAAATGGACCAAGAATGCATCTTTGAGCAGCTTTCCTTTCCAACATTTTGCATTGTCAAATGTTCACCATTGGTAAAATTTTATGATTTATCATATTTTCCTTTTCAGATCTAACAACACGTTAAAAAGACATCAAAGAGACACTCACAAATAAAGCTGATGTTGTGGACCAAAATTTTATCTCTGATTGACAGAGTAGCATTAAATACCAAACCAAGGTTTGTTATGAAGCATGATGACTGGTTCTAAAGGATGTAGCAAAGGTTTCCTAAGTTTCGCAGGCCAAAAAAGTCATAAGGAATATTACAATTCTACTCCATAATATAACACAATTTTGTGCCTTTCTCTCCAATGTTGTAACCATCCAACAACTCTGATGTTTCCCTGAAATCTACATCATCATTATGATAGGATTGAAAATGCTTCCCCCTAAAGCCATCTCCATAAATGGTAGAATTGCATAGTGCCTAATATTGGGATTAGCTACTAATCGTAGAAACCCTATATCTTATCTTCACAATAGCCATTGGAAATAAAACATAAAAATTTGCAAGTTGCAACAAAATCTTTTATAGAAATCAAACATAACTTAACCAGAAATCGATATTGTCTCCAATACTTTGGTTCAAATTTTCAATCATATTAATACATAAAGGTGTTAATGACAAGATATTTCAAATAAATTCAAGAAAAACCATTAATAATTGCAATGAAATAATCTAGCATAACCCATAAAGCATTATTTAAATGATATATTGTAGCAAAATGCAAAACAATATAAGCATAAAATAAGAAAATCTGACATACCATGGGAAATATTTTTCATTTTTCTTTGATGAGGTCTTATAGTGTTCAAAAATTCCCACTTTTGATGATTTTGGTAAACAAGATGTGAATTTATTCAATAAATGTTGAACATTAGATAGGGTCAAACCATGAATTGAACCTAGCCTTCAACCCTGCAACTTTCTATTGGTGTTAATGAATAATAGAATCACATTCTATTATTTATTATTGGGGAACTCTACTAATTGTTATGCATAATGGAATATCACAAGTGGGACATTTCATTAGTGTTATATGATCATATATTTTCCTACTTCAATGTAGTATATGGACACTAATAAAAAATTTGAGGAAATTTTGTGATGTTTTAGAAACATAAAGACAATTATTTTGAAAATTTTAGTGTCATTTTCAATTAAAAACAAATTATCTCCTTGTTATGTAATTAGTTATTTTTTGTTACACTAACAATCAATAAGGAATTTGTTGATAATCTTATCTACAATATTATTTACCTAATCAATATTTTTGAGGATTGTTTTGCCTTTAAATGTCACATTCTTATTCTTCATCACCACCTAGGTTGGTAAGAGATGAGAGTTGCATGATCTTCATAAAATTTTGGATCTTAAGCTTCTTATGTGATTAAGGTTTACATATTTATTATGTACGTTAGAATGATAATTGGGAATATTATTATCCACGTGGATACTAATGGCCACTCATCTATTCCAATGATCTATAATGGTTCCACATTTTAGGAGATTTGTTGCAATCTTTCAAGTTCTCAACTCTTGACATTTTTTTAGGAAATTCTCTTGCTTCCATTTTGTGATTGACATTGGCTAAAAAAAATTATTGCATGTCCTACCAGAATCATAGAGCATGAATTAAGTTTTATAATGATCCATGAGAATGGAGTTTGTACGCAAAAGTTGCAAATACAAGAAGTTGGCCTATCAACTAGCATCCTTAAGGTGCACATCCATTTCACTACATCATTTTCTAAGGATAAAGTTTTGGATGTTTAAGTTTATTTTGTACTAGGCAATCATACTTTTTGTTAAAAGGGAAATTTTGGCCTCTTTTAGTGTTTTCTTAGAAATGAGCATAACCAACAAATATCTATTAAAAGATATGATACTACCATTTTGTCTTGTTTGTATTGATTTGTATTTTATAACTTTCTCCTATTTCATTCATTAGAAAATTTGCATTTCACTACGTTAATGTAATATTTTCAATATCTATTTATGTTTTCATTTTATGATTTTACATTCATTTCACTCCATACATAATCTAGGTCTATTGTATTGTGCAATATATTCTTTGTTGGTTCTCCATGCATATCCTCAGTGAGGTTAGGGTATAGTGAGTTAGGTATTGAACTAATTAAGCTTGAGGAATGCCACTCTTATTGGCCCACGTGGAATCCCATGGTAGAATAAAAGATATATGATAGAGTTGGATATTCTATTAAGTTGTTACTTAACAAACCACTTATGAAATAAAAGAAAGAGATAATGGACAATTTTTCCTTAATGACTCTCCAGTGGTAGAGACAGCCTCAATAAGTATTCATTTTGGAGGTGCAACACCCTTCAAGGTAGAAGTTAACTTTGACATCTTTTTATTGAAGGACATCTAGATGTAGATTATAGTTCCTTGTTGGAATTGTTTCATTTCATAAAAATTGTTTGGTATCAAGGAGAGAAGGTGATTTGATACATGGCTAGAGTTGGAGAGTTGTCATCTCAAGAGAATGAAACATTGACTTGCATACTATTGTATATAATTGATTGTTTTAAAATTTATAAAATTGAATAGATCTCTCTAATTTCCCTTCCATAATTCTGTGCTATCTTTGTTGAATTATTGTTGCATTAGAATACATATTTATGTATTTCGTATATGTTGACATTTTTTAATTGAATTCTTAAATGGTTGAAAGTGTTTGAAGAAATGTGCAATTTTTTTCTTGTGTGTAAGCATCTTAATTATGTAAATTTGTAAGTTTTGTGGGAAGCTTGCATATAAGAAGTAAGGATAAGATATCTAATACGATACATTGTTTTCTTTCCCTAACTTCTTCTTATTTTAAGAATTTGATTCAATAGATATGTCAATTGTTTATTTTAGTTTGTTTTACATTTTTTTTTTTTTTAAAATAACAACCTCTTTGGCAGGGATCGTTGTCTTGCAAAGATATGTAAAAATGCTTTAAAAACTTATCAACTCCACTATAATCAAGTAGAAAGGTAGGGAAGAATTATTTAGAAAGGATCTATGCTAGGTGGTATATGACAACCAGAGGTACTTAGTAACAAATTGAATGGTTGTTTTTTCTCTTCAATGTAGCATATTATTTTGAACACTAATGTGAAGAGATAGGTTTTAGGGAGGACGTTTTCTTGCTTATAAAAATAACCATACGATTACAACTATTTTCCCTATATCATTCTTTTCATATTTACTTATGATTATTTACATGATCCCTTCCCAATGACCTATGATTCATAACATTAGGTTCTAGTGACTATGCTCTTGTCAATGATTTTTCAAAACTCCATTTGGGAAATTTTGAGATAAAAAATGATGTTAAAAAAATGTACTATCAAATAAACTTTAAAATAACTACTAGAATTTAATATGATGAGTTAAATATTTTTGAGTGAAAGGAAGAGAAATACATTTTTTAATTGTATTTTTAACAAATTTACTAATATACTTACTCAAATTTCAGTAGGAATGTGTTGGTGGATGCACAATTAAATTTTGGATCTAGGTGGTACCTACTCTACATACTTTCGATTGACCCATAATGAAATAAAGTAGAAATACATGAAAAAACATATGTTTATTTCAAGACATTTTTCATATATTTCCAATTTATCTCATTTGTGGGTCTATCAAAAGTATGTAAGGGATGGGGAAATCACTTTCTGCACCAACTAGTATTTTATTCTTGAATTTGAGTAAACTTACAAGAAGATGATTTAAAAAAATAATTTTTTTTTTTCTATTTAAAAAATCTAATACCTTTTATTAATTATTTTTAACTATTATTTTACATTTGTCGTTTGAGAAACCTTTTTAAAAATTCAAATTCCTGCTTGAAATAATGGCATCAAAATTGTATAAAAATATGACAATGATTTCATAACAAGTAGATTTTTATCGAACACATTAACATGATGATATATATTTTTGAGTAAAATGTTACTTAGATAAGAATGATTTCTTTAATGCACAATCAATTATAATGATGTAATAAAAATGCAAATAGATGTAAGAAAAATAAGAAAATATTTTCATATTTTTAGCATCATGTATATGGCACAATAACGAGACTAATATGACGCAAATGTGATGCAAAACTTTATTATGCATAACAACAAAAAACTAACTGCGCTTACTATCATAGTATTATACGCTTAAAAATTGTTGAACTAGGTCTATTGCATTTAATTTTTTAATTTAAATTTTGCAAATGTATAATAATATTTTTATTTCTTACCATAAATATGTGTTGAATCTATCATAGAGATTCAATATGAAATATTATGAAGTAGGTGCTACACCATATCAACTATGAGTGAAGCTGGCTAATGCATGTAATCATTTTAGAGTTAATGTTATTCTCTATAGGTAGCTTACTTGTAACCTTATTTATTTAACTCATAGTGTGTTCTCCAGATTCGTACATGATTTAAAATATAACTACTTAAAGGCCCAAAAGGAATTTTTTATATATTAAGAACACATATTAGATTGGTATAAAGTATTGTAGTAAATTATAAACCAACGGAATTCTTTTTTTATATTAAGAACACATATTAGTTTGGTATAAAGTATTGTAGTAAAATATAAACCAAGTTCTTAGTCATCACGGTGGAGATGATAGGAAGTCAATTCTCGGCCATATGTTTCATCTGACCCTTAGTTTAGTCTTGTAAAAAGAAGCGGTTTCTTTTTCACCCATCAAAACTCACTATAAAGGTCCAATTAATTCCTTTTGGGAAGAACTCCCATCCCATTCCATCCCATCTGTCTTTTTGTGTGTCATTAATTTAGGCGCATTTGTTTATAAGGCGATTTTTTGAAAGTTTTTTCGGTGGTTTTTTTCGGTCAAAATCTGTCAGCAATTTATTCGAAACTCAAGTTTGATAGCTAGTTTTTGCACAATCAAAACGTCACAGGGGTTTTTCAGGGTGCTGAATCCAAATATGCAATTAAAAACCCATTTTAACTGCAACAAATCAAGATTTAACCTCAATTTCTTCCACCGGATTCCGTCACCGGAATCTCCAAAAAGTCGCATTATAAACAACTCCAATTTAGGTGTGATAGAAATAGATCTTACCATCATATTAATTTAACTAGTATTATTAGTTATGAAATATTTCGACCGATATTAATCACTTATGAGCAAAACTCCCCTGCACAACATGGTGCAAACGGATCTAAAAATGATCAAAGTGGGTTAATTACGGGTAGGGTTCAAGTTCAAGGCTGTTAAATGCAAGATTCTGGTTGGGGTTCTTCTCCAAAAATCTTTGCACTTGAAGAATCTAAGGCCATGATGTTACCATGGAAGGCTTCTGTATGAGATGTTGATTCCATACGTATCTCTTGCGAAGGAAGAATGTTTATTTACCCTATGCCTGGGTAGGGAACTCCAAAACTCAATGTCCAGAGTAGTGCGCATCGATGGGATGATGCTCAACATCCCCACTATTCTTGTTGGAGCATTGACCTATCCGTTCAAGAATGGCTACTTCCCAGGCAATGCTTTTTCACCTATGGAGACCATGTCTGCCTGTTCGGGAATATATGGAATCAGGAATATATGGAAAAGGGACTTATCCGGGGCTCCCTGGGGAGTTACTAGTTACGAAACTTCCAAGTTTGGTCTCCTGCTTTCTTTGAACTATAATACAATGTATTCTTCTGATCGACCCCTGTGAATACATGTACTCTTAGTAATTATGTCTGGTCAATTATGCCTAAACAGTTAGGATGAGATATGTCTATGCAATAATAATCGTTCTTTGGTTATAATTGCAATTAGGTTATTTGTGGAAAATTAAATACCAGAAAATTGTTGCATATCTGGGGTGGTGATACCAATTTCTTGATTATCAATCAACAATCTTTCTATCCTCAGTGATCATGTATCATATGCTATATAATTTTTTTAATTCTTAGGATGTGATATGTCTATGCAAAAATAAATTTGGGTTCGTTGTTTTTTTCATTAATAGTTTTTTTTTTTTGTTATAACTGCAATTAGGTTATTTGTGGAAGATCGAATGCCAAAAAATTGTTGCATACCTGACAGTGGCGCTACCAATTTCTTGATGATAAATCAACATTATTTCTATCTGCAGTGCACATTTGATCATGTAACATATGCTTTAGAATTTTTTTAATTCTCTTTCACTTCAGAATCTCTATGCTTCTCTCTCTTTTTAACAAATTGAAGTTGAAGTTATAGTTGAAGCGTTGTGTTTTTTTATTTATCTCATATCTGGTTCTTATTTGTGGTGATTTCCTTTCCATTTATGCAGATTATGAACCATGGAAAAGAGGGGTGGCTCCCTCCATTTCCGTCCACCTCTTTTCATGATCATTCCAAGATGGAGAAAAAGGAATGTTTTGATAATTGCGAAATCCATTACCGTTTCGTCTCAAACGATCTTCGGACATGCTCGATGTGAGAGAATACTTATCCTTATACTTGAAGAAGTATATTGACTGACCACTAACCCAGGACCGACTAGGATATGACAAAGATGAAAGATAAGTGTTATATATAATGTGCTAAAAGGGAACTACCGAAGATGAAATATAAGTGTTATATATAATGTGCTAAAAGGGAACTACCGTTGTTAGATCGTTTCATTATATAGAATATATGTTTATCCAATGGGATTTGCAGTTTTCTATTTGATTGAAAGGCATTGAGCTACAACTTGGCCCCGAAATTAGAGTCTCCTCCTATATTCGTTTATTTGAATTATTCATTTTTGATTTGCAATTTTTTTCTCCCAAGCATGGGGTTTGAGTACGAAAGTATAAAGTTTGCCCTAATTTTGTTGTTATGATTTAAATATTAAAGAAATGAAACTAAGAAAAATTATAGAAATCTATAATAGTGGAAATAAAAAGAGGCTGGAAAAGAATTAAGCTATAAAATTTGGGAAAATTATATATAAGGAATTTTATGTAAATTTATTCATTATAATTTTTTGTGTTCATTATTCATTATTATATTCATTGATTTGAATATTCATTTTTGTTGTTAGAAATTATAGAAATAAATCATAAGATTCAAGGTTCAAATTTCTAGTAGGTCAAGTCTCTCTCACACACACATATATGAATATTAAGCATTATAAGTGAAGTGACTTTGTTGAAACTAAATAATTTCTAAAGAAAAATATACACATCATCATATCCAAATATAGCGTACAATGTTGCACTTGGACGATGCTAAGTACAAAGTAGAAGGAATGTTATCAAGATAATTGATTGGAAAAATAAATTTGTGAATAATAA
>APFE030794661.1:69279-85438 GCA_000404065.3 Pinus taeda | reverse complement strand
CTCTGAACACAACTCTAAAACTTCATATAATTTGCCTTTGCATACGCCTGAAATAGTGTTTTTCCCTTGAGCATAAGTAGGGTGTCGTACCCTGACCGTTTCTCCTTCGGGCCTTGACCGTTTCTCCTTTGAACCTTATCGACAGTGTCCATGAAAAATGGTGCGTGAAAAACCATGGTGAACATATGGTGAACGATGGAAGATGCACTCTGCTCCTCAAACTAGCTGGTCGACACTCTCTGCTCTGCTCCTCTACTCGTCTACTCTACTCCTCTGATCTTAATTCAATGAACTTCATTCGATGAACTTCTCTATTGTTCATCATATTTCAAAATCCATTTATTAAGTTCGAATTTCACACACTTCACATTAGAAAATATACATTATTCATCTAAGTTATTCCCATACTTGTACAATAATACAATGAAAACTATCAGTATCTCTAAATGCACCTTCTCTACAAGGAATTTGTATACATATGTCTCTCCAGGGTTTATGGCACATTGTGTAATGCCCGCAGTTCCATCTGCCCACGGAGTCCCGATCTGCCATGGTTAAAATCCAACCAAATCCTATATAATTATAGCCCACACAATCCATGATCAAAATTAGTGTTCATGCAGAATTCATATTTGTCCACAAATCAAAAAATAAGACCTGATGGATGCCATGCCAGTGTATGACAACGCCTTCAGTGGGCATCAGATTCTCCACTTCCACGAAGATTGTATCGCCAGCTCTGGCACGAACAGTGGGTCCTGGAAATTGCCCATTGATTGCAATAACCATTCTCTCCACACAATCCAGTGACCAGAACTCATATTTTATCTGCCATATGTAGTGCTTCTCCATTGTGCTCTTTCTTTGTGTCGCGCATGCTTGCATCGCCGCCGCCACCATCACCACCAGTAGACGCAAGAATCTACTTTCGTTGCACCCCATACTCACTGCGAAAAAGCAGATACTTGCACTTTTCTGCACAGTGTAGCCAAGTTTAGTATATTATAAGGCTGCTTTCTGGAAATTATATTCTAACATATTCAATGAAATTTTTTAGATGCTGTGAAATTATGGGTTTGATAAGAAGCCGAGGGCTCGCAGCAGGAATAGATGGCCTTTTTTTATTGAATATGCAATTCTGGGCTTAATGGGGATTTGTATTTCTCTCTACCTAAACAAACAAACTGATTTAAAGAGAACAAATTGTCAACATGGGGAGCTACTTCACAGACTGGAAATGAAATATACAAAAACATTTTATGTGCAAAGAAAAATAATGGAGTATTTGAGAATATGTATACCTCGTTGATGTGAATGCAATATACTGAAACGCTGGAGTGCTTTTGGAATAAAAATGCATCAATCAATTAACAATACCACTCCTCATGTGTGAAGCGTGAGATTAAATAAGAAGCTTCAGAGATGAGGCGAGTGCAGATCCATTTTTCTGAAACGAAGCGGAACGACAATGTTCTTCTAACTTTTTGGTGTGATAGGCGAGTTGTGGTGGTTAAATGAGTCAACCCAGGAAATCATATTATAGAAACCATTTCAAATTACGACTCCTGAACCATTTCAACTACGACTCCTATTTTCAGTGTTTTAACTAGTGGGTGGGTACGTCGAACTCCCTGTCACAGACCACAACTGTAAATACTAAATTGGCATTCAGGTATAAATTGTAATTGGTTCCGGCTACTTGAAACTCTAATTCCTCCATTTACACAGTACACCACAGTATAATCTATTGCACAGGTAGCAATAGAATCAAGCTCATCAAAAAACAAGATGCAAGGCGCTGACTGTCGGGCTTTGTCGAAAATCTCTCGAACATTAGCCTCACTTTCTCCAAACCACATAGTTAATAATTCTAGGCCTTTTACACTGATAAAATTGGCCTGGCACTCATTCGCAATAGCTTTTGCAAGCAGCGTCTTACCACAACCTGGTGGCACGTAAAAGAGCACTCCTTTGGAAGGAGACATGCCAAACTTTTCAAATTTCTCAGGGTGCTCCAGTGGATATTGAACAGTCTACAGACCAACATTAAAGTACATCTTAGTTAGTGATGTTCAGGATTCGCACATAGTTGACATCCTTCAAAGAATCAAAATAGAAATGTAGTAATCCTGACATCCACTGCTTTACCTCTTGAAGCTCCCTCTTGACATTTTCCAAACCACCAATATCTTCCCAAAAAACATTGGGCACTTCAACAACCTATCATACAAATACAAATATTATTAATACACTATTGCTTATAAATAAACAAATAGAAGAGATGCATTGTTCGCACCTAAGTGTTTATATAACCCCTCTTGACTGATACTTATAGAAAGGATATCACTTCAAAAAAGACCTGATAAACCAAACCCTCTGAAAATGAAAAGCAAGGAGACTTACGGTTCTGAAGATTCTCCCTTGTGCGCCATTGTTGCACAGGTGTAATTGATTCGATGGATGTCTGATCCGCAAACAAATTCGTGAGCGAAAATATAACAATATGAATTGCATGTCCCATGATTTCTTCCCAATATAATTTCCATATACCGGTGTGGCCGGTGGTTATTGAATGATTATTGAGTGGCCATTAACATCTGGCACTTGCAGCATGCAGTACAATGCATGCAGGACACGGAGAACAGGCACATCAGACCAATAACAACTTTGGATAAAATGAACTTTAGATAAAATGAGGGCACAAAAAATCAATGCTGCGTTAACTTTGGATATAAAATGAAGTGCAAGATAATTTTTTTTTGGATATAAACAAACCTTGTAATTAAAATGCATGGTAAACTTTGTATATAAAAATTTTACCACAATATTTTAGTATCGGGGCACATGAAGGCTGCAATAAGAGGTAGAATATTTTTGAAACAAAAACTTTGGTTAAAATTTCAGTGAATAACATTGTCGGCCATAAACTTTGGTTAAAATTGTTTAAACACTCAAAATTTATGGTCAACCGAAGAACTAATACCCCGGTCAACGCGTGATCGAACACTAATAGTCCCAGGCAGGGACTAATAAGTTTACTAGATTTGTTAATAGAATTAGAATATTTATATGAAGTAAAGCAGATAATATCTTTAAGTATGATTTATAATAAGCAATATTTATCTAATATATAAATTAAATTATTATTATATCTATATATTATATATTATATATTATATATATATATATATATTTACAACATATAATAAAGATTTACTCATTTTCATAAATTCTTTAATTTGTAAATAGCCTTATTAACAATACAGTTTGTCCATATTATAATTTATCAATATAACACTTAAAAACAACTAACTTATTCAATAATAAATTTCTGTGATATTTTTTAATTAAAAATTCCAATAATTATATAATACTTAGAAATAAATGTCATTGATTTATATAATGTTTTATGGTGGTTAAATCCTAGGATAGAAGAAATTGCTCGTGCCATAATGACTTATGCAATCTTATTCTACTACGTTTGTGGCTGATCACATGATTTTCTCAAAAAGAGGCCCTGGTGATAATAAAGTCAATGGAAAATTTGGGTCAATGATTTTACTAGTTCAGTGGGCTTTCAGAGAATTGAATCTGTCGTTTTACTCGTTCTTGTTCTTGGTCTTGTTGCTACCAGAAGCGGAATCCTAAGTTACAACAACTGGAGCAGGGTCTCTCTTCCCTGAAGATTTGAAAGGTTTGTGTTTCCTAACATAACCATCAATTAGATGAAGATAATTCTTTAAACTATGGGCATAAGTAGGATCAAGATTATGGAGCTCTTTCAGAATGGGAGAGTCGTTATTATTTAAAACAATTTTCATGCCCACATGAAAATATGTCCCATGAAATCAATCCAACATTTGAGTCAACCATGTCCAGCAGTTCACGTTGAAAACAAGTCCGGGAACTTTGGGGATAATATCGTTCTTGTTCACCAACCACAACACCTTCAGACACAACTCCATTCGCAGGGTGAATTCTCTATTCCCAACGCGTTGACATGCGAATGCAAACATAGTGACAGGTATAGGTTGTCCCAACAAAGTTACGTTAGGGTTTTTCTTAAAGTTATGAGCTTAAGTTTGCGATAGTAGCTCCTAAGCTGTGTCCAAATAGAGTTACGCTCAAACTTTCTTTGTTGTATTCATCCACTAGTCTTAGAATTTCTTAAATAACAATATCTCTAGTAGATTTTGAATTCTCTCCATGAGAAGTGTAACAGCTTAAAAATCCCTCGTCCACTCAGACACTGTTGTCTTTGAAATGAGTAGTAGATGATAATCCAGCTCTAATGCACTTGTGAATGAGAGGAGTAATTGTAGTTGGGCAGGAACTAAAATATCTCTAGCATCCTCTATCCATTCTTGAGCCATTTGGGTTCCTCTCTATGCTACTACAATATCATGCTTCCTAGTCTCCGTATCTCTTGTGTATCCATGAAAACTGCAATAAAGCCAATCCACAAAGATTGCTTTATTTTCCTACCTAATATATCAATCTCCGCATAAAAATGCTTGGTGACTTTATACCCCTTAGGGTGATACTAGGAATCACACACTATTTCACTGTTATCAAACAATTTGTTAGGGCTATACTTAGCCCCACCATAGCCATTAATGAAAAGCTCTCTATCAAACACATCATAGCACACATTAGGTCCCTATACTATTAGTGTAACCCCTTATTGTTATGAGTACAACCCCCTTATTATATTGTTGTTCCCATGTAATCCCCATATTGTTATTATTATGTCCCATAGAATCCCACTATTGTTATTATTGTGCCCTTATATTATTATTGTTATGTCGGCTCTGATTATATTATCACCCCTTAGACTCCTATATATAGAAAGGAGGTCTTGTCATTTGTATCATCCAAGAATTGTTCATTTGTGTAATGTAAAGGAGGTTGTGCCTTAAAAGAGGCTTATTTCTAGGGCCTTCATCTATATTTTCTATCTTTCTGTGAGCTGGTTTCATAACATTTGGTATCAGAGCTTTTGGATTCTACAGTTTCGCTGCTCCAAACAGGCCATCATGGAATTTTCGCTATAAGTCTTTTTCTGTGACGTTTCAGAAGCTAAAAGAAAACCCATTTGAAAATAAATTGCACTGAACCTCGGGTCCTAATTTCAAATCTTGTTGTGCTATATTTTTGGAGGTATGATCTAAGGAAGTTAGGGTTTTTGCAAGGTCCAAAGTTTCATCTTAAACAAGTTATCATGGAATCTTCGCTATAACTCTTTTGCTACAAAGTTTCAGAAGCTCAAAGAAAAACCCATTTGAGAAGAAATTGGTCTAAAGCTCTGCTCCGAATTTTAGATCTTGTCGCACTATATTTCCAGAGATATAATCTAAGGAAGTTAGGGATTTCGCAGACCCCCGAATTACATTCCAAACTGGTGACCATGGGAAAATCATCATAATTTTTGCCTGAGAATCAGATTGAATTTTTGTAAGAACTTACAAAAATAGGACAGACTGTAGTTTTTTGGGTATAACTTTCAGAACCTAAAGTTGAAATAGGGACCCGCAGCACGTTGTACAAGTTCACTCTACTAAACCAGTCTATACTCAGGTTAGGGTTAGAAAGAGGACTCAGAGGGCTACTACAAGAGACAATTTCAGAACTTTGAGATATTAAGTACAGAGTTACAGTCATTTCAAGATTGAGCTCCTGAAATCAAGAAAAGGCTATATGAGGAAGTTTGATGGAAAGGATCCAGTAAATTGGATACTACAGATGGAGCAATATTTTGATCTACATGGTGTACCACTATTACAAAAGGAATGTATTGCATCTTCATATTTAGAACCGGATCAATTTTTATGGTATAAAGGGCTTCGTTCTTGTAAACAACTTGTTACATGGTCAATTTTCACGGAGGAAATGATAGCACATTATGAGGATACAAAGAGAAACACCTTCTTTAGCCAATTGATAAATCTCAAACAAAAGTGTTCAATGGAAGATCACATTGAGGGCATTCAAAAATTCAATATAACGGTAAATGATATTCCAGAGAAGCAAAGGATTGATGTATTCATAGGTACTTTAAACAATAACATTCAACATGAGGTTCGTCTTTGGGAACCTGATTCATTGGAGAAGGCATTCAGGTGTGCAAGAAAAATTGAAAGTGAAATTAAGGAAACAAGGAATCCCACCACTCACGACTATAATTATGGAACTGTTTTTTCTCTTAGCCTTCCACAACCTACAAATTTTACACCGCAATAATTGGAAGAAAAAAGAGAAAAAGGGCTTTGTTACAATTGTGATAGCTAATACACTAAAGGTCATAAGTGTGCTGAGAAGAAATTATTTTACATAGATTATGAAGAGGAGGAAGAAAATGATGAAGAAACATCAAAAGAAGAGGATATACACTAGGAAGCAACCCCAGAGAAAGAAGAAATGAATCTGAGCATATCTTGTAAAGAATTGGCAAGAATTACCACTCCTCAAACTCTCAAGATAGAATGACATATCAAGAAGAAAAAGGTTCAAGAAGTGAAAGATCACATCGAGAAAGAAGAAATGAATCCAACCATATCTTGTAATGCATTAGTTGGAATTACCACTCCTCAAACTATCAAGATAGAAGGACATATCAAGAAGAAAAATGTTCAAGAAGTGAAAGATCGCATCAAGCATTAAGAAATGAATCCGACCATATCTTGTAAAGCATTGGAAGAAATTACCACTCCTCAAACTCCCAGGATAGTAGGACATATCAAGAAGAAAAAGGTTCAAGCAGTGAAAGATCACATTGAGCATCAAAAAATAGTTCTGTAACTTTTAAAGGATAACGCCACTTTGGTGCAGAATCAAATGAAACAATAGATAGATCAACATCGCAGTGAAAAAAGTGTTGATGTAGGTGATCGGGTATTTTTACAGTTACATCTAAAGCAAGCTATTTATGAGAAGGAGATGTGGGCAATATTACATGCACTAAAGAAATGGCGACCTTACCAAATGGGAAGACACTTCAAGGTAAAAATGGATCATGATAGTCTTAAATAATTCTTAGAACAAATATAATCTTTAGAAACAAAAAAAATGGGTCACAAATATGTTGGGTTATGGCTTTGACATAATCTACAAAAAAGGGAAGAAAAACTTTGTTGCAAATGTACTCTCAAGAAAGGATGAGACTGTGGAAGCATTGTTCTATGCTATTTCTATTATCAAATGAGGTTGGATAAATGAATCAAGGGATGAATGGAATAATGACGAAGATGTTTGGCCACTCATTCAAAAGTTGCAGAAGATGTCAATTCAAACAATATTGCGAGAACTTGAAGAGGAAAGAGAAATCATATTGGAACCTGGAACAGTCACAGAAAGAAGAATCCGATAGCTATTAAATCGATCAATTTCAGAGTATCTCATCAATTGAAGAACTTACCCACTGAGGATTCCACATTGAAGGGCAAGAATTTTTATACAGAAATATCAAGATCTACTCAAGCATTGAGGACAACAATTTTTGAAGGAAAGGGGCAAGTTAGGTCCTTATACTACTAGTGTAACACCTTATTGTTATTAGTACAACCCCCTTATTATATTGTTCTGCCCATGTAGTCCCCATATTGTTATTATTCTACCCCATAGAAGCCCACTATTGTTATTATTGTGCCCTTATATTATTATTGTTATGTCGGCTCGGATTATATTATGACCCCTTAGACTCCTATATATAGAAAGGAGGTCTTGTCATTTGTATCATCCAAGAATTGTTCATTTGTGTAATGTAAAGGAGGTTTCCCCCTCGAAGATGATTATTTCTAAGGCATTCATCTATCATTTTTATCTTTTTGTGAGATGGTTTCATAACAACACTACTTTGCAAAATCACCATATTTAAAAATCTCAACTTTGAATACTGGATTAATGGGATCTAATAAGCCATTCCAACATTTTGCTCCTTGAATATCTTGCCACATATCTGCAAGCACTATGTTTTCATATCGGCCCTTCGATTCTTCTAGATGTTTTTAAGAACAGATGATCAAATTTTTTAGAAAAAATAGAATAGAATTTGCGTGGAGAGGCAGAGGGAAGAGGCAGATTAAAATTGTTTTGTGAAGCTTACTTTCACACAACTCGATTTAACGTAGCTAGATTTTGCACAGCTAGATTTACATACATCTATACAGAGACTCAAAAACATAGTATTCATTCATGACAACAAAAACTCAGAGTAAAACACAGTAAGCTTGGACCAAC
Source organism: Pinus taeda (assembly GCA_000404065.3). Lineage (NCBI taxonomy): Eukaryota > Viridiplantae > Streptophyta > Pinopsida > Pinales > Pinaceae > Pinus > Pinus taeda. The sequence continues at coordinate 77,203 of APFE030794661.1, read as the reverse complement.
AATAAAAACATAGGATTAATTTCTAATTCATGGAAATACATTAATATGAGACTGCAATTCATTCACCAAGTAAAACAAGGTTTACAATGATTTACACTTCACGTGGAATAACACATAGTAAAACATAGTAAATGTTGTTTTCAGGTGCCCACCAAAATTTTCTCCACGATTTTCTCCTCATGGACTTTAGCTCTCTTTCTCTCTTTGGTTGCAAAATTACTTTTTACATACATATTTATCTCAACATACAATTTTACATTAATAAATGACAAAGAAAATAATTAATATGTTGTTGTGGTTGAGTGTGGACAGTAATCGCGCAAGTGTTTGTGGAGTGTGGACAATAATCATGGAATGAATGTTTTCCCATATCTATTTATCAAAATACATTAAATTCCTTCAACTCTTTGTTGTGTTGCAGAATGGCTCACTCGATACTTTTTTTCTAGTTTCAATCCTTCCATCTTGAAACAGAGATGCAACCTATAGAAATACTTCTAACAAGTATGGCTGCTATTAGGGTGTTTATTATGGTGGTCAGGATTATTATTTCCAACACTCCCTCTTAATCACAATTGTCGTCATTGACAATTCACAAATAGTTTCTAAGATAAACAAAACTTTCACGTGCCAATGGCTTTGTGAAGATATCAACAAATTGTTCCTGTGACCTGGAGCACTGCAACACAATTTCATCATTGTTAATCCAATATCTAATAAAATGATATTTGGCATCAATATGCTTGATCTCTTGTGAAAGACAATATTATTTGACAATGCAATTGTTGAGGTGTTGTCGCAGAAAATAGTTGTCGCTCCCTCTTAGTCATGACAAAGATCCCTCAACATCCTTCTCATCCAAACTTCCTGACATGCCGTTATTGTTGCTGGGACATATTCATCTTTTGTTTTTGACAATGACACTATTGGCTGCTTCTTAAAGGCCCATGAAATGGCTCGGGAACCCAAATGAAAAACATATCCTGATGTTCTCTTTCTGTCATTGAAACTTCCCTTCCAAATCACTGTCAGTGTAACCAACCAGCCTAAAATCACTTATCGATGTGTACAAAACAACATATTATTTTGTCCCATTAACATACCTTAGAATCTTTTTCACTGCTTGCCAATGTGTCTCCTCAAGTGTCTCCATGAACCTTGACACAAAACTTACTGCATACATTATATCCGGCCTAGTAGTGGTTAAATACATCAAGCTGCCTATCATGCTTTTGTATAATGTCAGATTGACATTCCTGCTGCAATGTTCTTTGCTCAACTTCAACCCCATGACAATTGGAGTTGGTGCAGGCTTGTTGCTCTACATTTTAAACCTCTCCAAAATGTCTGCCGCATACTTTGCTTGAGAGATAAAAATGCTATTTTGCATTTGCTTCACTTCTATGCCCAAAAAATATCTTAACAGTGCTAAGTCAGTGATTTCAAATTCACTCTTCATGACTTGTTTGAAATCAGCGATGAGGAAATAATCACTGCGTGTAAAAAACAAATCATCTATAGATAAGACAACAATGAGAATCTTACCTTTGCTCTCTTTGATGTAGAGAGTGGGTTCATCATCACATTTGTTGAAACCATTGTCTAACAAGTAGGCATCTATCCTACTATACCATGTGGATGGTGCTTGCTTCAACCCACAAAGAGATTTCCTCAACTGATACACTTTGCCTTCTTGGCCTTCAACCTCATAACCAGGCGGTTGCGCAACATACACTTCCTCTTTCAGCACTCCATTCTAGAATGTTGATTTTACGTCCATTTGATACACTTTCCATTTATGCTACGTAGCAATCACCACAAATGCGCACACTGTCTCCATTCTCGTGACCTTCACGAACATCTCCGCATAATATCTTCCATGTTGTTGCTTGTATCCTTTGACAACTTGCCTTTCTTTGTGCCATTCAATATTTCCCTCAATGTTAATTTTGGTCTTATAGACCCACTTCACTAGAAAGACATGTTTTCCTTTCGAAAGGTTCACTAACTCCCATGCGTCACTCTTTTCTATTGATTCTATTTCTTCCTCCATTTCCACAACCCATTTTTCTTCTTTGACTACATCTTCAAAATGGATTCAGTCTCTACATGACAAAATAATGCAAATAGGGAATTCAGATCAATGTTGCTATCAACTTCTTCTTGCTCATAAATTTCATTTAAATTTCTGAATTTTGGTCTTCTTGTGCTTGCTAAAGATGGTCTTCTTGGGTTGTGCGAAGCCGTCCTACTATTTGTTGATGGCGTTTCTTGGTGCTTACTTGGTTGCATTTGAATAGGAGTAGAGGGAGTCACCGTTGAGGAATTACTTGTTGTTGTTAATTCCACTTTGTCCTCATGTGGTATACATCTTTGGACATTGACTGTCTATTCTAAACTTCTATTCCATGCTTCCTCTTCTCTAAACTACACATCCCTACAGATTATGGCCTTCATGGTTAATGGATTGTAGAGTTTGTATGCCTTGGATTTATCATTGTATCCAACAAATATACATTTCTCTCCCTTGTTTTCCAACTTCTTCTTCAACTCATCCGAGACATTACGCCACACATCCAAAAACTCTCATGTGAGTGACATTATGCTTTCTTCCACTCCATGCCTCTTCATGAACTATGTTCTGGATGCTCCTAGTTGGACATCTGTTCAAGACATATGTTGCACAAGAGACAACTTTGGACCAATAATCATTTGGCAAATGCTTTGCCTTCAACATACTCCTTGCCATTTCCATAATGGTCCTATTCTTTCTTTTTGCTACACCATTTTGCTGAGGTGTTTACCTTGTTGTAAATTGTTTGTGAATTCCATGCTCCCTACAAAAACGAAGGAAATCATTTGAGATGTATTCTCCAGATGTATTCTCCACCTTTGTTAGTCCTAAGGACATTGATGTAGTGTCCGCTTTGCTTCTCAACAAGAGCCTTGTATTGGCAAAAGCACTCAAACACTTCACTTTTTTGTTTTAGGAGAAAGACCCATGTCTTCCTTGTGTAGTCATCTATGAAGGTCAATACGTAGTGGCTGCCACCAATTGATGGTGTCTGCATTGGTCCACATAAATTTGAGTGGACAATCTCCAAAGGTGCCTTTGCCTTTAGTAACTTTCCTGCTGGAAATATCTCTCAAAGTTGCTTGCCTAGGATACATCCTTCACATAGGCTGTTCTTCTATGAGTGGTAGTCCCTTCACCATGACTTTCCTATGTAACAAATTCAAACCCTAAAAATTGATATGTGCAAATCTCAAATGCCATAAGCAATTTCCATATTTGACCTCTGCTTGAAAGTTTACTTGTGTGACAGTTGCATCTTTCCTTCCCTCTTCTTGTGAGTTTGTTGATGGTTGTGCTCGTCCACCCTATTCCTTCAAATATGATTTTAATTTAGGGCAAACATTCTATTGTTTTTCATATGAACCTTTGCAATCAGTTGCCTACTTGGAGACCTATCCAAAATTGTGCATACATCATTCTTGAATAACACATTGGTGCCCTTTTGCATGAGTTGTCCAATGCTTATGAGGTCATGATTCAGACCAGGGACAAAGTAAACATCTGAGGTGTACTTCTTCTCCCCCTTCTTTGTTAGGATATTAACTCTTGCTTTTCCCATGACAGATACTTTGCTATCAGTCCCTAATGTTACTTCAGATTTCACACTTTCATCTAGATTGGAAAACATTTCTATGTTTCCTGACATGTGGTTGCTACACCCTGAATCTAGATACCATATATCACTCTGTTTTTCTTGTGCTACATTACAAGCTAAAAACATTCCATCATGGTTCTGATTTTCTTTTGTGAAATTTACACTTGGTTTGTTACTAATGTCATATTGCTTCTTTCTACATTCATTTGCATAATGACCATACTTCTTATAGTAATGACATTGAACTTGAGATTTATCATACGCTCACCTTGTGGTTGATTTTGGCTTGGGCGTTGACTTGGATTTTGATTGCTCACTCTTCCACTTGAGCTTGAAGGGTTGTTTCTTCCACCTCTATGTGGGTGTCTTCGTCTTCCTCTAGCATATGTTCTTTCTCTGCCTGTACCTTTACCAAATGAAACTTGCATCTTGAAGGCATGCTCCAATGAGGAGCCTATTTCTCTATTCAATCTATGTTCATGCGAAATCAGTGATGCATTAAGATCATCCACTGAGAGCTATGATAGATCCTTTGTCTCTTCTATGGCCACAACAATGGCATCAAACCTTGCTGGCAGACTTGTCAAAAGTCTCTCAACTATTCTTCTTTCCTCAAGTGTCTAACCATGGGAGCTAATTTGAGTAACCAACCCACTTACATGTGTAAAAAAAGAGTCTACATTCTCAGACTCTTTCATACAAAGCGTTTCAAATTCTCTTCTCAACATTTGCAGCTTTGTTATCTTGACTTTTGCCATGCCCTGGTAGGTTGTCTGGAGGGTGTCCCATGCTTGCTTGAACTTTGTTGCTGATGCAACCCTTAGGAAAACTACTTTCATGAACTACTTGGAAAATATAAAATAGGGCTTTTGAATCCTTCTTTCTATTGTCCCTTAACAAATCTCTTTCTGGTTTAGATAAGGCATTGTATGTTGCTACATCTACTGGTTCTTGGAAACCATTCTCCACCAAATCCCAAATGTCTTGAGACAAAAATAAAGCCTTCATTGTAATAGTCAAATCATCATAATGTTTGCCATTAAACTCAGGTATCTAAGGAAAACTTGTGCTTGATGTTGTCATTTTTGAGTGAAAAAAAAAAAAAAAACTTTCTACTTACTAGTAAATATGCTCCAAAAATTCTGCCCTGAAAACAATTTTAACTGCTAGTAAAAACACTTGTTTTTACACTAACAGAGTTTAACATTAGAAAAAATAGAATACGCTCCAAAAATTCTACCCTCAAAAAAATTTTAATTGTTAGTAAAAACACTTGTTTTTACACTAACATAATTTAACCCTTAGAAAAATAGAATTGAATTTACACAAAGAGGTAGATGAGAAAGGCATTGTAAAATTCTTTTATGATACTTGCACAACTACACTTCACGCGGAATCACACAGCAAAATACAGGGGAGAGGCATTGTAAAATTTGCTCCACGATTTTCTCTTCACAAACTCTCGCTCTCTTTTTCTCTTTGCTTGCAAAATGAATTTGTACACACATATTTATCTCAACATACAATTTTACATTAATACATGACACATCAAATAGTTAATACGTTGTTGTTGTTGAGTGTAGACAGCAATCGCGCAGGTGTTTGTGGAGTGTGGGCAATAATCGACGAATGAATGCTTACCCATATCTATTTACCAAAATACATTAAATTCCTTAAATCCTTTGCTATGTTGCGGAATGGTTCGCTCGGTATCCTTCCATCTTCATTGTAACATCTCCAAAATAAACACACGTAAAAGACATTAAAAAAAAAACAATAGTAATAACATTAAACTATTGTTTACAGTAATTACCTCCCAATCTCTTAAGTTCACCGAGGCTTTGATTTATGTTTTGAATTAAATCTAAGGTTTTTAAGTCATGCTCGGACTCCCATACAGGAAAATCCACATTGCATTAATATGACTGACGTGCTAATGGGATTAGGACAATCCTCCTCCCTTGCTATTAATAGCAACTCCTCCTAACACTCGATGCATAAGCCTCCTCATCTGTAGCCATTAAGCTCTACACCACTGACATTTAAGGGAAACTGTAGGGAGGACACCTTTCTCGGGATTCTGCAATGGTTCGATGGAGGAGATCTCCTCCATTGCATCGGACGGTTGGTTGCCTCCCAATTGTTGGTTCAACTTCTCATTACCCAACGACGGAACTCATTTTTCTCTTTTTGGTTTTCTGGGTTTGGCTCTGCCTGAGGTTACGCTATCCGCCATGGTTGCAGGCCGAGGACTCCACATGTAATCCTGAACCCTTAAGTTAAAAGTTTGCTTGATATACTTGAAGGTCAGGGTGAGATCAATCTCCTATTCGATGATTATGTCTATGCTTTTCGATTTGTTCCCTTGTCGGCACTACCGGTGAGTCCTAATGCATTTGTTTCTTTCTGGTAACAGGTTGGTTATGGGTGTCGGGTATCTGCTCTGCCATCAATAGATGAACGACGTACCCTCTCCTCCAGGATGCCTCTTCTCCTCTCCCGGGTAAGTCCACATATTCACCCCTGAGCCAAGATTGCATGGTGGTTTATCAGAGATTGTTGAATCTTCTTATGGCTACATATTTGTATATATGTGTCTTGTCAGGTTGGGCTATTGTGATTTTCTGGAAACAAAATGGGTTTTTGTGGTTGTTCTGTTGTCGAAGTTTTTCCATGACTTCGCCGCTCGACGAGGGGTTCCCTCGGTTTTTTTTTTTTTCCCTTTCGACTTTGTCGAAGCGGCATACTATAAATTCATTGTGCTTACTGGTTACATCATAGCTTTAGAAGAAATCTTCTTATGACTCTTGAGCTGACTTTGTCTCGGCCTGTTGTTAAATATGATTGACTGTTTGATTTCCTCACCTGTTAGTGCGAGTTGATAAAGTATAGTATTTTACCTTGTTATATGGTGGTCCACGTTTTTTCATTTTAATGTCTGATATAAATTCTTGTGGCTTAAACGCTTGGATTGAGGCATTCAACCCTTGTATGGAAGTTATGTGACTGCTCAAAACTTGTTATTTCTCTGGTTCCAATATATGTGTATTATGTCAACTCTGTGCGTGAAATGCGAGTTTAAGTACTTTTACTCTACCTGTAGCTATACGTAATTTTTCTCTGTATGTGTAAAGTAAATATAACTCTTCTTATTCTATTGGTAGCATTACTTATTAGCATTACCTATTTTTTGTTTTAGCTAGCAATAATTGTTGAGGACCAGTTTCCGTCAAACCTCTCTGAATATTATCAATTTCCTTAACCTACTGAGTATATGGCATTAACTCCCTTGGTTAATGTTGGGTTTGGCTGTTATGATATTTTTCGTTAAACTATATAAATGTGACTCAAATGTGTTTGTTGTGCTTCGAATTCTTACATATATAAATATGCATACTTTTTACTCTCCGGGTTTTAGAGCTCTTTTACTGGAATTGAAAGAGTTGTGTCCGAGATGAACAGGTCGGTCTGCAACCAATCCATTTCATTATTCCAGGTCCTTAATTTCTCTTATTCTTATTAATTTTCACCATCGGGTTTCATGATGATCCTGTAAGAAATAATTGGTGTATTGTGGCGTTTTACTGGTTCCTGGGGTAAATTAATTTTCCCTTCAAGTTCCTCGTCTAAACTTTCATTCGTTTTTTTCTTTTTTTGTTTCCTTAATGTATGGAAATAAACCCTTCCCCATATTTTATATCATCCAAATGTGTAAAGGGAAGAATCTTCGATTGCAGCTGATCAGCGTAACTGCTTAACTAGTTGTTCCAAGCCTGAAGGCTTTAGCCATTGAAAGCCTTCTACTGTCATCTAAGGGTCATAAAGAGACTAGCCTATCTTATACACACTGACTAACTCAGAACTATAATATAACTCACACTCAACTGTTTCTTCTGTGCACTGTTTATCATTCTTCTTTGCTTATTTCACAACTTTTCTATAGTACTAGTCTAAACAACTAAAAAGGAACATTCAATAGTACTGTAATTACAACATTAGAATTTTCATAACGGTACTTACCTGTACCCGATATGCACAACAGTATCCTTTCTTTATTCGGAACCTGGTCACCACTGGTTCTTGGCTTGTCTTCCTCCCATCCACAAGATTTGTTGACACATCCCAAATCTCCCCCCAAGCATGTCTGCCAGGTCACAACCTTCAGCAAAATTTTCTCTGCACTGTCGTGCCAATGATATCTGGTCCTTACCAGACTTAGCATAACTTTGCCATCATGTACCCGTCTGTCCCTA
>APFE030794661.1:40812-69021 GCA_000404065.3 Pinus taeda | reverse complement strand
GAGATTTGTTGACACATCCCAAATCTGCCCCCAAGCGTGTTTGCCAGGTCACAACCTTCAGCAAACTTTTCTCTGCACTGTCGTGTCAATGCTATCTGGTCCTTACCAGACTTAGCATAACTTTGCCATCATGTACCCGTCTGTCCCTACATCACGGTTCTTTCCCCCCCCTCTTTTCCTTTTCCTACCCCCTTTCCTTGGGTGGTTACAGTAGGCGGAACATTTAGGGTTTCTTTCTTTTTTATTTGGCAACTATTTCATTATAAAAAGAAAACAACTCCTAGATGGGAAGTTACAATTTCCATGTATGATTCGATTATAATTTTTTTCCAATGCAGAGTCAATAATTATTATTAATTCAAAAAACAGTAAATAGCACATTGTCCAATGTCTTTTAACCTATAACAGTAATAATATATTTACAACCATCTTTATTTGGGAATATTACATCTTTCCCCCCTGAGATTGGACATCATCCCGATGTCTTCCAGCCATGAAAACTTTTGGGTAATTTCTTCTCATAAACTCTTCATCTTCCGAAGTGGCCTCGTCAGGCCCAAAGTGCTACCATTGCACTTTAACTTGGGTAATATCCCACTTCCGCTGTGTTGCCTCTCTCCGATCGAGGATTCTCAGTGGTTCTACTTGGATCTCTCCTTCGGGTTCTACCTACACGTGCAACATCCTACGTCAGTTTCCTTTTAAAGGAAAACGATTATACAGATCTAACGGTGATAATCCTCACCTGAACAGCCTGCCAATTAATTACATGATTAGGGTAATAAACATAATTTCTCAATACGAAAACATGAAAGACATTATGAATCCGCATGTGACTTGGTAGGGCGAGCTGGTAGGCTACAGGTCCCACTCTCACTAGGATCTGGAATGGGCCACAGTATCGAGGTTCCAATTTGGCACACCCGCTCCACTGTAGTGAACTTTTTCTTCCGCGTATCCTCACAAAAAACATGGTCCCCAACTTGATATTATTTAAATCTTCTTTTCTTATCAGCAAAATTCTTCTGCCTATCTTGGGCTGCCTTCAAATTTGATTGTGCATTTTTCACTAGTTCTTCCATTTCTTTAAGCATCTCGATATCCAGCATCAATCTATCCTCTGGTCCACCCCAGCTCGAGGGGGTGCGACACTTCCGCCCATATAATACCTAGAAAGGACTCATCCGTAGTGAGATGTGGTAGTCGTTATTGTAAGAAAATTCAACCAAGTGCAAGTAATCATCCTACTTGGACAGTTGCTGCATTACGTATGCCCTTAACATATCCTCGACTACCTCGTTCACTCGTTCCGTTTGTCTATCCGTTTGAGGATGATAAGCCGTTCTAAAATTCAGCTGTGTTCCCAATTCTTCAAATAGAGTCTTCCAGAAGACCGTTGTAAATTTGACATCCCTGTCGGAAACTATTACCTTTGGCAACCCATGCAATCTAAATATATTCTGCATGAACACATGTGCAATCTATGCAGCTCTATAAGTAGATTGTACCAGTATGAAATGTGCTAACTTGCTCAGTTTGTCTACCACTACCATGATGGAATCATTACTTTTATTTGTCTTAGGCAGACCTGTTATAAAATCCATGGATATGGTTTCCCATTTCCATTCTGGTACAGGTAGCGGCTGTAATAATCCCGCAGGGTGCTGATGTTCTACTTTGATTTGTTGACACTATAAGCATCCTGCCAAATAATGTGCCACGTCTTTCTTCATTCCTGGCCAAAAATATTCCTTTCGCAACGCAGTAACCATCTTTTGATAAACGGGATGTCCGGCATAGTGACTCTTGTGAAATTCGTCCAATATTAGATTTTTGACATGGTTTTGATCAGGCACATACAGCCTCTCCTTATAATACAACATTCTGGCAGTGTCTATGGCATAATCGGGCTGTTTTTCATTGCTGGTGGGTTGTTGTATTTTCTTTTTGATTTGCTGGTAATTAGCGTCTTGCTCAACTGCACTAATAATAATTTCCCTGAAGGGACTTTTCCCTTCACTATAGAAGATTTCATATAGACAATGCACTTTTCTGCTTAAAGCATCCGCCACCCTGTTTTCCTTTCCCTTTAAATACTTAATTTCAAAATCGAATCCACTAAGAAAGTCTACCCACCGTGCTTGCTTTGCATTCAGTGTGGGTTGAATAAAATAATTAGTTAGGTTGTGGTGATCGGTTAATAGCATAAATTTTCTGCCCATCAAGTAATGTTGCCCATTTTCAGGGCGTGGATCAGGGCTGCTAACTCTAAATCGTAAGCAGAATATTTCTACCCATGCTCTTTCAATTTCCGTGATTCATAGGCTGTTACCTTTCCTTCTTGCATCAATACACCCCCTACTCCTTCTTTGCTTGCATCTGTACACACCACATAGTTTTTATTGGGGTCCGCAATGCTTAAAACAGGTGTCGTGGTGAGCAGGTGTTTGAGTTGCTCAAAACTCCTTTGACATTCCGAGGTCCACCTGAAGGCCCTCCCCTTTTTCTGCAGGGAAGTAATGGGGTATGCTACCCTTGAGAACCCATCCACAAACCGCCTATAATAGCCAGCTAATCCCATAAAAGAGCGAATGTCCGCCACATCTTTAGGTACCGGTCAATCCATTATTGTCTTTATTTTCTCAAGGTCAACTTCAATTCCTTCCTTAGTGATTATATGCCCCAGGTACTATATCCGTTCTTTATAAAATTCACATTTACTGAATTTAGCGTATAATTGATGTTCTCAGAGAGTTTCAGTACCAACCTGAGATGCTCTTTGTGTTCCTCCATAGACCGAGAATAAATGAAGATATCATCAATAAAAATCAGCACAAACTTGTCCAAGTACTGGTGGAATACGTTGTTCATTAAACGCATAAAAGTGGCAAGGGTGTTGGTCAACCCAAAGGGTAGTACCACAAATTCATAGTGGCCATACCGTGTTCTGAAAGAGGTTTTAGCTATATCTTCTTCCTTAATCTAGACTTGGTGATATCCAGACTGCAGGACAATTTTCGAAAAAACTGTTGCTCCCTTTACCTGATCGAACAACTCATCAATACAGAGCAGTGGATATTTATTTTTGATAGTCAAGTTATTTAGCTGCTGATAATCTATGCACATGCGTAAGGTCCCATCTTTCTTCTTAACGAAGAGCACCGAGGCTCCCCAGGGTGACACACTGGGGCGGATATAATTTTTATCCACCAGCTCCTGCAACTGCATCTTTAACTCTGTCAATTCCAGTATACTCATTCAATAGGGTGCCCGGGATACCGGAACTACTCCTACACTAATTCAATGGTAAAATCTATGTCCCGCTTCGGAGGTAACTCGAGAATTGCCTCCGGGAATACATCGGCAAACTCCTGTATTACAAGGATATTTTCCATTGCTGCTCTCTTGTTTTTTGTGTCAGTATAACCCACTTGGATCTCGTTAATCTGACATCCCTTCCTGATGCATTTTGCTAACTGGGAGGCGGTTATAGGCCGAAGCTGCACTGGCCATTTGATCCCTTGCATTTCTTACTTAATCCCTAGCTCATCCCTATAGCTGATAGTCTTGGTTTTGCAATTAATTACAGACCAGTGTTTTTCTAACCAATCCATACCAATTAAAAGATCATAAGAACCAAGGGGAAGCATATTTAAATCTACTGTAACTAACTAGCCTGCTATTTTTAAGCGGAAGTTTTTAACTTTGGCATTCACCTGTCTCTTTGCCCCTGTAGCCAACTGAACCAGCCAAGGGTCTTTGAATTTAACAGGCTGTAACCTGCACTGCTCCACAATTCTAGGGCTAACATAACTTAGTGTTGCACCAGGGTCAATTAAAATAGTGACTGTAAGGTCTAAGAATGTACCTTCAAATTCCTCCATAGTTGGTTGGTACTCTGCTTGGCGACCCTCTAGAGCTGCATTAATCCTTGGTAGGCTTCGTCCTACATCACCTACTGTAGGGGCTTCATAAACCTGGGACACCTGATCAGTTCCTTTGCGTTGGGGACAATTTTTCACATAATGGGGGCCTCCACAGCCCCAACATTGCACTGGAGGCCTTGCTGTCCCCTCATTGTCATTTTTTCCAAATTGGTCATTAAGCCTAGACCCATTGGGAGGCTTTAGTCGCAGCGAATTCTTCTGTGAAATTTTGCTGCTGGTTTTCCCTTTGGAAAAACTTCTATGTCCTCCACTACGGCTACCTTTGGTACTACCAGTCAATTTGCTGCTTTTCTTATCCAACCATCTCTTATGTAGGCCATCTCCCTTTTGTTTGCTCTGTTGGTAACACATCCGGGCTTTATGTATGGCCTCGTCCATCGTTTTTGGATTATCGAATTCGATCCTTTCCCTCATACCCAAGGGTAGACTGCTAACAAACCTCTGTACTTTGGCTTTTTCCTCCCAGATGTAGGGCACGTAGCGGAGCAGAGAGATAAAACGAGTGATGAATTTGTCCATATTCTGTTGTCCTAAGCGCAGATCATGGAATTCTCTAGATTTTTCATCATAGAAGCATTCTGTCAAGTATCTTTCCTTAAAGTACTTTTGAAATTTTCCGAGGTAATAGTATATTCACTTACTCCCTTGACCATCTTCACCTCCTCCCACCACAAGGTGGCCTTCACTTGTAGTTGAAAAATGGCCAACCTTGCCTTAAGGTTGTGGTCATACTCATACAGTTCAAAATATTTGTTCATGTTGATCAACCATGCTTCAGCGACTTCCTCTTGCTCTCCGTCAAAATGTGGTGGTTTAATCTTACGGAATTCCCCTTGCAACTCAATATGTTGCCTTTTGGACGTTTGTTGTTCAGAGGAATTATCAGACCGTTCCTGCTCCCTACCTTCCGATTCTCCAGGTACTGTGTTTTGGTCCTACTCCCCTAATATTCCTTGTTGCTCAACACTGGGGTGTGGTGGTATCTGATTTTTCTTATCTAAAAGACTCTTTATGATTCTTTTCTGTTCCATTGTTATTCTGGCATTATCCTCTCCTAACCGGGCCATTTCATGCTTCAGTTCTTGCACAGTTTCCAGAATGGCACGGTTCGCACTTCGAGTCTCCTCACCGAGCTGTACTGACAGCTCAGGATGATTCCCTGCAGGTTCTTGACTTGCTACAAATCCCTGGGATATGCTATCTATTCTTCTCATCTTGTCAATTTTTCTCATGTACTCAAAGAGAATTTATCAGGGAAATAATTAAACAGGTTATTGGTTTTTATATGTATATAAATATATTTCTCGCGCCACTGTCCCAAAGGTAACAGTTTCTGGAGCTTGGCTCTGATACCATATGTAACATCTCCGAAATGAACACACGTAAAAGACATTAAAAAAAAACAATAGTAATAACATTAAACTATTGTTTACAGTAATTACCTCCCCATCTCTTAAGTTCACCGAGGCTTTGATTTATGTTTTGAATTAAATCTAAGGTTTTTAAGTCATGCTCAGACTCCCATACAGGAAACTCCGCGTCACATTAATATGACTGATGTGCTGACGAGATTAGGATAGTCCTCCTCCCTTGCTATTAACAACAACTCCTCCCAACACTTGACACATAAGCCTCCTCATCTGTAGCCATTAAGCTCCACCGCACTGACATTTAAGGGAAACTACAGGGAGGACACCTTTCTCGGGATTCTGCAATGGTTCGATGGAGGAGATGTCCTCCATTGCATCAGACAGTTGGCTGCCTCCCAATTGTTGGTTCAACTTCTCATTACCCAACGACGGAACTCATTTCACTCTTTTTGCTTTTCTGGGTTTGGCTCTGCCTGAGGTTACGCTGTCCGCCATGGTTGCAGGCTGAGGACTCCGCAGGTAATTATGCACCCTTAAGTGACAAGTTTGCTTGATATGCTTGTAGGTTAGGGTGAGATCAATCTCCTATTTGATGATTATGTCTATGCTTTTCAATTTGTTCCCTTGTCGGCACTAACGGTGACTCCTAATGCATTTGTTTCTTTCTGGAAACAGGTTGGTTATGGGTGCCAGGTATCTGCTCCGCCATCAATAGATGAACGGGGTACCCTCTCCTCTACGCTGGCTCTTCTCCTCTCCCGGGTAACTCCACATATTCACCCCCGAGCCAGGATTGCATGGTGGTTTATCAGAGGTTGCCGAATCTTCTTATGGCTACATACTTGTATATATGTGTCTTGTCAGGTTGGGCTGCTATGATTTTCTGGAAACAAAAGGGGATTTCGTGGTTGTTCTGTTGTCGAAGTTTTTCCATGACTTTGCCGCTTGACGAGGGGTTTCCTCGGGTTTTTTTCCCCTTTGGACTCCGTCGAAGCGTCATACTATAAATTCATTGTTCTTACTGGTTACATCATAGCTTTAGCAGAACTCTTCTTATGACTCTAGAGCTGACTTTGTCTCGCCCTGTTGTTAAATTTGATTGACTGTTTGAGTTCCTCGCCTCTTAGCGCGAGTTGAGAAAGTATAATATTTTACCTTGTTATATGGTGGTCCGAGTTTTTCATTTTAATGTCTAATATAAATTCTTGTGGCTTAAGCGCTGGGATTGAGGCATTCAACCCTTGTATGGAAGTTATGTGACTACTCGGAACTTCTTATTTCTCTCGTTCCAATATATGTGTATTATGTCAACTCTGTGCGTGAAATGCGAGTTTAAGTACTTTTACTCTACCTGTAGCTATACGTAATTTTTCTCTGTATGTGCAAAGTAAATATAACTCGTCTTATTCTATTGGTAGCATTACTTATTAGCATTACCTATTTTTTGTTTTAGCTAGCAATAATTGTTGAGGACCGGTTTCTGTCAAACCCTTCTGAATATTATCAATTTCCTTAACCTACGGAGTATATGGCGTTAACTCCCTCGGTTAATGTTGGGTTTGGCTGTTATGAGCTTTTTCGTTAAACTATATAAATGTGACTCAAATGGGTTTGTTGTGCTTGTAATTCTTACATATATAAATATGCATACTTTTTACTCTCCGGGTTTTAGAGTTCTTTTACTGGAACAGAAAGAGTCGTGTCCCAGATGAATAGGTTGGTCTACGACAAATCTAGTTCATTATTCCAGTTCCTTAATTGCTCTTATTCTTATTAATTTTCACCGTTGGGTTTCATGACGGTCCCGTAAGAAATAATTGGTGTATTGTGGTGTTTTACTGGTTCCTTGGGTAAATTAATTTTCCCTTCAGGTTCCTCCTCTAAATTATCATTCGTTTTTTTTGTTTCCTTAACGTATGGAAATAAACCCTTCCCCATATTTTATATCATCCAAACCTGTAAAGGGCAGAATCTTCGATTGTCGCTGGTCAGGGTAACTACTTAACTTGATGTTCCAAGCCTAAAGGCTTTAGCCATTGAAAGCCTTCCACTGTCATCTAAGGGTCATAAAGAGACTAGCCTACCTTATACACACTGACCAACTGAGAACTATAATATACCTCACACTCAACTATTTCTTATATGCACTGTTTATCATTCTTCTTTCCTTATTTTGCAACTTTTCTGTAGTACTAGTCTAAACAACTGAAAAGGAACATTCAATATTACTGTAATTACAACATTAGAATTGTCATAACGGTACTTACTTGTACCCGGTATGCACATCACTATCCCTTCTTTATTCAAAACCTGGTCACCACTGGTTCTTGGCTTGTCTTCCTCCCATCCACGAGATTTGTTGACACATCCCAAATCTGCCCCCAAGCGTGTTTGCCAGGTCACAACCTTCAGCAAACTTTTCTCTGCACTGTCGTGTCAATGCTATCTGGTCCTTACCAGACTTAGCATAACTTTGCCATCATGTACCCGTCTGTCCCTACATCACGGTTCTTTCCCCCCCCTCTTTTCCTTTTCCTACCCCCTTTCCTTGGGTGGTTACAGTAAGGAGGAACAGTTAGAGTTTCTTTCTTTTTTATTTGGCAAGTTACAATTTCCAAGTATGATTCGATTATAATTTTTTTCCTGTGCATAGTCAATAATTATTATTAATTCAAAACAGTAAATAGCACATTATCCAATATCTTTTAACCTATAACAGTAATAAAATATTTACAACCATCTTTATCTGGAAATATTACAATCATACAAAGACACAACTTGCAAAAATAATTGTGACCAAGTGTGGTGGGTATCAACATGTTTATTGCGGCGATTGGGTATCAACATGTTTATTGCGGCGATTGGGGTTATTATTTCCAACAAGTTTATTGCGGTGGTTGGGATTATTATTTCCAACAAAATTTCGGTTTTGAATTGTCTATCAACTTTTCGTACAGAAGAGTCCCCTTACTGCTTGAAGTTGTCAGGAATGAAGGGAGCATCCCCATCCTTCGTAGTACTGAATGCAAGTAATCTATGAACTGAGACATGAATTTCTGAATCTCAATGTCCTCAAGTATAAAAAGGTCGGATATCTTAAAGACTTACCACGCGTATATATATCGATATCATACATGAAATTAATTAGCAGCAGCAAGCAAGATTGGTTTACACGAAATTCATTAGCAGCAGCAAACAAGATTGATTTCCTGGATTTGAAGTTAATAAATTTGACACGGTTGCATCAGGCCAAAAGATTGACTTTGACTATGAATTATTCACATGGTATTCCTCCGGCATCAGGTTTTAAATTTTTTATCATTCAAACCTGCGCAAAGATTCCCCTCTCCCTTCCCCAATTCTTATTGTTGAAACATGCACACGTCGATGTCAGGTTCTCCCTCGCTGCTCGTTGTGACTGGTTCCATGCAAAACGATGATGTAAGAATGTTAATCGACATATCATTGGAGAATTGGAGATCACTGTCGTTCTTCTGGCAGCCTCCGGCTTCCTAATTTGTTATCGTAATCTCTCTTGACGTATCGAAATGTGTAATTTTTCCTTCCAACGAGTCACGAACTTTGACCTTCAAAAGCTGACTGCCTATCTGAAGTGCCAAAGTAATATGGAGGCGCGACGCTGGTAATTGGCATGCGTATCCTCGGGATTTTCCTTTTAAATCAATAACTCAGTTGTTCAATGGTAATCTTAACAAGAGAGTTTGTTTTTCTGGCTTTTTTGTTCAACGGCGAAGGTCGTTGGATTTGTCAAATCTATTTTACAGTACCGTGGCCATTGCCTGTATTATCAATAGAACACTTGTTCAATGCTAATCTTAACGGTAAACTTAATAACAGTGTCCGCTTCTTTCGGTCAATTGAGAAGGTCATTGAATTTGTCAAATCTATTTTACAGTCCCGTGTCAACTGGCCGTATTATGAAAAAACCACACGTTCAAAATCTAAATGACAGTGTTTCCTTGTTGGTCGGTCAAGCATTAATCGCTCCCCTGTTCCATTGTTATCTTGATAATAATATATCGGTGTTTTGGTCAAATCCGAATTTTGTTTTATCAATCACTCAATTTTAATGGAAATCTAAATAATAGTGGTTCCCCGACCATACTTGGTATTGGAAAATAATAGTAGCCAATTAGTTTACATCGGCTGGTGGATAACAAGCTCAGTCAATTGTTTGACATTAAATAGATGAGAATTTAGAAACACAATTAGATTGTGAATATTATTTTTAAAAAATTTAGAAATACAATTAGAATGTAAACATTTTATTAAAATTAAATTAAATTAAATGTATTATGTGTTTTGTATTTTAATGTAAATATTATATTTAATTTAATAAATATTATCTTTAATTTAAATTTAAACTAAATGTATTATATGTTTTTGTAATATTAAAATTTTAATTTAGATATTAATCATTATTACGTGGATAGTAGGAATTTAATTTCCACAAAATGTTATAGAATATAATATTCATAGTAATATATAAAAATTAAAGATTGAGATTTATCAAGATTTATATGCAAAGTATTTATGTTTTTTTTGTTCCTTTAATTAAATTGATTAATTAAAAATGATAGACCAACAAGTGTCATATGAAGCAACATGGTTTTTTGGGTATGTGGTATTGATAATACTTGGTATTAACCCATGGTATAGTAACTAAGCCTATTTATAGATTAAAAATCTTCAAAGTGGGGTAAAGAATCTTGTTCCATGTTTTTTTAAATCTACAAATGTTTAAATTATATACAATTCTTTTTATAATTAATAATAATACTACTAAGTTAAAATAAAGTTACAAAGGTCTTTTGTCATGTGATCTACGCCGAAGCTCTTCTTACAACTATGATGGATCACAGAAGCCTCAATTCTATAATTTTTTTTTCTTTTTCCTTTTCTTATGTAATATGAGGTGTATCATGTAGTAATTGTTTTGATGCTTCTAATGGATTGATGCCAACACACACACATACATATATATAATTTGTAATTAATTATTTTTTTTAATAAATTTTAATAGAAAATATTGATTTAAAAAAATATGATTTTGAACGTGCAACATTACATTAGTTGTATGACTCTATTCAAGAAGTATATACTTAAGAATAAAGTCATAATATTAGACAAAATTGGACTTCTATTCAAACCTAGAGTCCACAAACTTCATAATTGGAGAAATTATATTCAAATTTGGGCTCAAAATGATAGAAGCACTAACAAAATTAATGATAGAAATGGAGGATTGAGTATACTTAGCATTGTCTTGTTATAATTCCTTAGTTTCTCTTATCAAACTATTGACCTTACCTTCAACCCTTTAGACTTGTATTCTTTATTTGATGAGAATGGTTATCATAGAAGTAGTTTTAGACATCAATTGTTAACATAAAATCGTTAAGGCCCTTAATTTTATATGTCAAAAGGGAAGAATTTTTATTTCTTGTCACAATGACTATGAAAACTAGCCACGTTGAAATCCACATAGTAAGACACCCCCAAATATCTATCACAGACGAAGCCACTAGATCTTCAAGCCAACGCCAAGAAGCGCTGAGAATCACAAATTCATACAAGAACCAAAGTTTTTCATACAAATAGCAATGAAACCTTAGGTGATGGTTGTAGAAGAACCAAACCACTAACATCATTGAAAGGAGAGTAGAAGGGAACCCAAATAACAACTCATACAAGCACCTTGAAGAGAACTCAACCTACAAACCATTTTCGACATAAAAGGAAAGAAACAAGTGATCTAGGGCTACCATGTTGTTAGATATTTTATTTACAAAGATTATGTGACATTTTAGTATCAATTTAGAGTTTGTAAACTTGTGAAATGCCAATAAAATATGTATAGAATTAGATTATTTGTATTATGATCTATCTAGAATGCTTGATTCTTATGTTACCTTATGAAATCAAATGCATAAATGAAAAAAACTATAATTCAACAATGAAATTAAATTTAAATTATTCTTTGAAATATTAATTTACTTTGAATCTGTCATATAATTGACCAAGGATCCTATTATCACTGGGTTATCTGCTTTCATAGTTTTCCATTAACCATTTCTCTCGTTGTTAACAAGACTTAATCACAACTCATCAATCGAAAGCAATCTTAATCAATCCTAGTCATGCTAGGATACTTGGTATTTATCATGGTATTTAACAAGGATCTTACTATGACCACGTTATTTCTTCAAACCATTTTCGATTAACAATTGCTCCTTTTGCCAACCAACTTTGATTAACTTGTGAAAGAGAAAAGGCTATTTAAATTTTGAAATAAAAACACGTGAAATAAAAGACCACCATGATATATTTGGAAATAGTTGAATTATCCCAAGAACAAGGTAGAAAAGTACTCTGTATTATCATAAACTAAATGAAAACATACTACATATAAAACTAAATATTGGTAATCTATATGAAACAAAATATTATGAATTTTTATGTTATTTCATCGTAAATTGGACATATGCTTCAAAAATCCCCTCATCGAAATGGAACAAGAACCCTTGCTTATGAAACATTTTTTTTTAATTAAGATAAAGAATAATAAATTCAAATCCACATATTCCTTATGTGGTTACAACCATTTATTGATAATTATCGTGTAAATATCTCCAGAGATACTCTCAGATATATCTCCAAGATATTTGGTAACAACTATTAACTAATGTTTTTGAAATGTCTAGTATTATTTGCATATCTTGGATGATTAATTAGTGATTAGAATTCCATAAGAAATCTTGAATGATTGAAGAGGAGATTTGAATTTAAGACTAAGTGTAAAATTGTTCATTGTTGAAATCTCTAAATATACCTATAAACATCTTTAAAATCACCCAACTTTCATTTGAGATAAGTGAAAAATAATATTTTACTAATAATTAACTATAAACACACTAAAAACCCTAAAATAAATGCACTGGGATATATTGAGTCTAATATCACATTTAAGTACATTTTCATAACTCAACATTCCCCCTATTGAAGGTGTTGTGTGTCATGACACCTTGCATATGATTTCCCTAAAATATGTGATGGGGCCTTCTTTATTTGGAAAACATCTAAGTTACTCCTGAGTTTCTTCTCATTGGTTATTACATGGAAACCACGAGTTTTAGAACTATTATTTCATGTGGGGTAGCACCTACCTCTTAAAATTATTTTCTTTCCTACGGTAACATGGAATCTCTCAAAATGTTCACCCAATAGTTTGTACATCAACCAAATCTCTTTCTCCTTGCTCATAATTTAATCTATCATACCAATAATTGAACAAAATCTATGAAAAAGCTTTGAAATTATTTATTATAGGAATTTTAATAATCATTAGCATGTGGTTGAATCTGAGTTTGACCATGAGCTAAAACCCACCTCATTGAATTTAAAATTATTTTAATAGTCACTAAACCATCTTATAAATTCTATAGACAAAACCCATCTCACATATTTTGGTTTAAGGTTGCGTTATTGTGTAAACCAACGAGAGTACTACTAGATCTACAACGTTTTCTATAATAGACTTCATATGGTATATCTGATCATCAATTTTCTCTCGAACTAAAAATAGGTTTTCTATGGAAGTTGGTGTGATTTTTAGTAATGACTTTATGCTTTACCTTACCAAAAATTGCAACCAATGAATGCAAAATTCTTAAGAAAAATACAATTTTCTCTCAAACTAAAAATAGGTTTTTTATGGAAGTTGGTATGATCTTTGGTAATGACTTTATACTTTACTAAAAATCGCAATGCAAAACTATTAAGAAAAATAAAAAATGGTTGTAGATAATGACATATCAGTTATATGTAAATAGGAATTCTTTTGACTTGAAATTTGTTAAGTATATTAATATTAGTTTGGTGAATTTCTACTCCAATTTTTTTTTCCCATTGGATTTATGGGTGGAAATTTTAACAAGATATGGGTTTCCTTTTGTCTTTCTTTTACAAGTCTTCTACTCTGTCTGTTGAGTTATTGAACAGTCTGGAATGTTTTCTTATTTAGCTCCGATTGAGACCGCCTATATTCTTCATAAATGTTTTTACTGTTATTTTTCGCTTACAGCCTGCTGGTTACCCTCCTATTACTGAGGAGCTACCTCTGGCTAGTGAATAATTAAGATTATTCTACATTGATTTGGTCCCAATAGAGTAGTTCCTGAGTTACATTCTTTATTTGTTTATATCACAGAGTATTGTTAAGTCTTTTGTTTACTTAACTAAATGATACAAACACGGTAACTATACAAAATTCCACAGTCATACTTACCTGAGTAATTTGTCTGTAGGCTTCCACACCTTTCCAGATTTATAAAAAGGAAACTGTCCTTTGCTTGTCGATCCTCCCAACCATGAGACTAATTACTAGAATTATGTCTCCCCCCAAGCTTATTGCCAGACCACTGTCTTCAGCAATTTCTTTAATGCACAGCATGTGCCATGTTGCCTGGTCCCTACCAGACTTAACATGCCTTTTTTCCTTCCTCCCGTCTGTTCTCCAACAGCCCGGATTTCTCCATCCTTTCTAAGGAAGGAGCAAAAACAATTAGGGTTTCTCTTCCCTTCTTGACAACTGTTTTTTTTTTTTTTAAAGAAACAATATCATTAAGAGAATAACGTCCTTGCTCGAAGTTACTGAATGTAATTTTCTTTTATTCATGCTGAAGTTTCATTACACAAAGTAACAATAATCTTTATCCCAATATTATATATGTATGTTTTTTTTTAAGAAAACAGGGAAGTAATTTTATGAATTACTGGGGTCATTACATCTTCCCCCCCTGAGACTGGACATCGTCCCGATGTCTGCCAGCTTCAAACAGTCCTGGATAATTCCTCATCATTAGCGCTTCATCTTCCCAAGTGGCCTCCTCGGGCCCAAAGTGTTGCCATTGAACCTTAACTTGGGTAATAACTCGTTTCCGCAGCTGCACTTCTCTCCGATCGAGAATGTTCAAAGGTTCGACCAGGACCTCTCCTTCCGATTTGACCTGCAGCAAGTAATATTTAAGTTAGTTTTCTTTTCTTTTAAGAAAATAAACGACTAACTATTACCTTGACAAGCCTCTTTGTCCTAATAATTCCCACCTGAATCTCTTGCCATCTGATCACATGCCTAGGATCATAGACATATTTTTTTAAAATTGATACATGGAAAATGTTGTGAACCCAGATGTGGCTGGGCAGAGCGAGTTGGTATGCTACCGGCCCAACTCTTGCCTGCACTTGGAAGGGTCCACAATATCGGGGTGCTAACTTAGCGCAACTGCTCCATTGTACTGTACTTCTCTTGGCTTGAATCTTAATGTAAACATGGTCTCCCACCTGATATTCCTTAAACCTTCTTTTCTGATCTGCAAAATTTTTCTGTCTATCTTGGGCAGCTTTCAGATTAACTCGTACCCTTTTTACTATGTCTTCCATTTCTTTAAGCATTTCAGGTCCCAAAATCAACCTATCCTCTGGTCCACCCCAATTCGAAGGAGTGCGGCACTTCCGCCCATACAAAACTTCAAAAGGACTTAGTTGGGTTGAGGTATGGTACCCATTGTTATATGCAAATTCTACCAAATGTAGATACCCTTGCCCTAGCGTAGGTTGTTGCATCACGTAAGGCCTTAACATATCTTCGACCACTTAGTTTACTCGTTCCGTCTGCCCATCTGTTTGGGGATGATACGCTGTACTGAAGTTCAGCTGAGTCCCCAATTCAGCAAACAATGTCCTCCAAAAGGCTGAGGTGAATTTCACATCCCGATCAGAAATTATTATTTTGGGAAGTCCATGTAATTTAAATACATTCTGCATAAAGAAATGAGCAATCTGCGCATCCTTGTACGTAGATTGTACAGGTATGAAATGTGCGGCTTTAGTCAATTTGTCTACTACCACCATTATAGAATCGTTATTTCTTTTTGTCTTAGGCAACCTAGTGATAAAATCCATGGAAATGGTTTCCCATTTCCATTCTAGAATGGGTAGCGGCTACAACAGTTCGGCTGGATGTTTATGTTCTGTTTTAATTTGTTGGCATTCCAAACACCGAGCCAAGTACTCGGTCACATCCTTCTTCATTCTTGGCCATAAATAATTTTTTCGAATTGCAGTAATCATCTTCTGATAGCCTGGATGTCCCGCATAGTGACTAGTGTGAAACTCATCCAAAATCAGATTTTTAATTTGACTTTGGTTGGGTACATATATTCTTCTTTTGTAGTATAACATACCTGCATTATCCAGTTCAAATTCTTGTTGGTCTCCCTCACTATTAGTCTGCTGTAGTTGCTACTTTATTTGTTGATATTCAGCATCATGTTTTTTTGTTTTTTGTACTCTTTCTAAGAGAGTACTTTTCCAACTACTTAGGGAGATTTGGTACAAGCTTTGTACGTTTCAACTTAAGGCATCAGCCACTCGGTTTTCCTTTCCTTGGAAATGTTTAATATCAAAGTCAAAGGTGCTTAGGAAGTCCGCCCACCGAGCTTGTCTTGCGTTTAAAGTGGGCTGGCTGAAGTAATTAGTTAGACTATGGTGATTAGTCAACAACAAAAACTTTCTTCCCATAAGGTAGTGCCGCCACATCTTCAAGGCATGTATAACAGCGGCCAATTCCAGATCATAAGAAGAGTATTTTTGTTTATGTTCTTTTAACTTTCTTGATTCATAGGCAATCACTTTGCCTTCTTGCATTAATACGCCTCCCAGCCCCTCCTTGCTTGCATTAGTACATACCACATATTCTTTGTCAGGATTAGCTATACTCAAGATAGGTGTTGTAGTAAGCAATTGTTTTAATTATTCGAAGCTTCTCTAGCATTCGGGGGTCCATTGGAATGCTCTTCCCTTTTTCTGCAAAGATGTAATGGGGAATGCCACTTTGGAGAAACCTTTCACAAATCGTCTATATTATCCGGCTAAACCCATAAAGGACCGGATATCCGCAACATCCTTTGGTACAAGCCACTCCATTATAGCCTTTATCTTTTCAGGGTCTATAGCAATGCCATCTTTGGTGATTACATGGCCTAAACACTGAATTTCCTCCTGGAAAAAGTCACATTTACTAAACTTGGCGTATAGTTGATGTTCTCGAAGGGTCTGTAGCACCATTCTAAGATGTTCCTAGTGCTCTTCGACCATACGGGAATATATCAATATGTCGTCAATAAATATCAGCACAAACCGATCCAGGTATTGATGAAAAATACTATTCATTAAACACATGAAAGTGGCAGGGGTGTTAGTTAACCCAAAAGGTAATACCACAAACTCATAATGCCCATACCTTGTTCGGAAGGTGATTTTAGCAATGTCCTCTTCTTTAATCCAGATCTGGTGGTAGCCTGACCATAAGTCAATCTTAGAGAACACAGTTGCTCCTTTCACTTGATCGAACAATTCATCAATCCGTGGTAAGGGATACTTGTTTTTTATGGTCAGTTTGTTTAACTGATGGTAATCAATACACATTCAAAGGGTTCCATCCTTTTTCTTGACGAACAATACTGGGGCTCCCCAAGGCGACACGCTAGGTCGAATGTAATTTTTATCTAATAATTCTTGCAGTTGCATCTTCAATTCTATTAACTCAGGCACACTCATTCTCTAAGGTGCTCGTGATACTAGAGCAGCGCCTGGTATCAATTCGATAGTAAAATCTATGTTTCTTTTTGGGGGTAATCCGGGAATTTCCTCCGGAAATACATCTGCAAATCCTCGTACTACAGGAATGTTATCTAAGGTTGCTTCTTTGCCTTTAGAATTTGCAAAACCCACTTGAATAGCATACATCTGGCACCCTTTTCGAATACATTTTGAAACCTCGGTCGCTGTTATTGGTCGGATTTGCACTGGTCGCTGGATCCCTTGCATTTCTTTTCTATGTCCATTCTGATCTTTATAATAAATAACCTTAGTTTTGAAATCAACTAACGACCAGTGTCTTTCCAACCAGTCCATACCAATTAGAACATCATATGAACCGAGAGGAAGTACATTCATATCTGCCACCACTGGTTGTCCAGCTATTGTAAGCGAACAATCCTTAATTTTTGTTGTGACTCGCCTCTTGGCTGCTGTAGCTAGTTGTACTAGCCATGGGTTTTTAAATCTAACAGGTTGTAATTTACAACACTCTACTATCTTTGGACTCACATAACTTAATGTAGCGCCTGGGTCAATTAAAACAGTTATAGTAAGGTCTGAAATCTTACCTTCAAATTCGACCATGGTGGGTTGATATTCCGCCTAGCGACCGTCCAAAGCTGCGTTAAGTCTGGGTATGCTAGGTCCAACTTCACCAACAGTTGAGGCTTCATGAATTTGGGACAGTTGTTCTGTTCCCTTCCGCTGTGGGCAATTTTTAACATAGTGTGGTCCCTCACAACCCCAGCACTGTACCTGGGGTCTGGCTGTCCCCTCACTGTCCAGTCTTACATGTTGTTCATTTATTTTTGGTTCATTTGATGCCTTAAAATTGGTTGCAGTTCTGGTTACATTTCTATTATTTGGTCCCTTGCCAATCCCTTTGCCACTGCGACTACCTTTATTTAGACCATTTGACTTGAAGCCCTTCCTTTCATTCCATTTCTTGCTAGCAGTCTCTCCTTTTTGCTTGCTTTGTTGATAACAAATTCTGGCTTTACAAATGACTTCGTCCATTGACTTAGGATTATCGAATTCAATCCTTTCTCGCATGTATGGGGGCAGGCTGCTAACAAAACGTTGCACTTTTTCTTTTTCTTCCCTTATGTATGGCACATAACGGAGCAAGGAGGTGAAGCGGGTAATAAATTCATCCATCATTTGTTGTCCCAACCGCAGATCATGGAACTCTCGCACTTTTTCATCATAAAAACGTTCAGTTAAATATCTCTCCTTAAAGTACTGTTGGAAATTTTCCCAAGTGAATGTTTGTTCCGTCACCCCCTTCACTATCTTGACTTCGTCCCACCATAAGGTGGCCTTCCCTTGCAGTTGGAAAATAGCCAACCAGGCTTTAAGGTTATGGTCGTACTCGTACAGTTGAAAATATTTATTCATATTAATCAACCATGCTTCCGCCGCTTCTTCCTGTTCTCCGTCAAAATGTGGTGGCTTAATCTTGCGGAATTCGCCTTGTAACTCCATCCTTTGTCTCTTTGAGGTTTGATGCTCCAATGCGTTATCAGAACGCTCCTCTTGTTCTTCAGATCTCTCAGGTGGTACATGATGATTCTGTTCCTCTAACATCCTCTGCTGTTCTACACTAGGATTAATTGGCAGTTGATTATGTCTATCAGACAAACTTTTTAAAATCCTTTCCTGTTCTATTGTTAGCCGTGCATTGTCTTCTCGTAATCAAGCCATTTCCCTTTTAAGTTCTTGCACTGTTTCCAAGATTGCTTGATTGGTAACTCTGGCTTCTTCCCCAAGTTGTACCCATAGTTTTGGGTTAATTTCAGGATCATGGGTCCCTTGTCCCACTATGTACCTATGAGATGTACTATCTTCTCTTCTCATGTTGTAATCCCCTGGCTTCTGCTCCTGAGCTTGTTCATAATTTTAAGTAGCAGAATAACGAACATTAACATGTCAATGGCAATAATTATATATATTATTTCTATCTCTGATACTTTCACATGCATATCACTATTGTTCAATTTTTTTTTTATATATATTGTTTTGTTTTCCCAGAGGCCTCAGTTTTGTAACTGGGCTCTGATACCATATGTCAGAACTCTTACCATGAATATCACGTATGCACATAAAAAAAAAAATTATAATGTTTACTTTCCAACGATTACATGTAATGTTACATGAGGGGTTAAAGGTTATAATTGACTTGCATTAAAAGGTTCCCTGTTATGTCATGCGGAAGGTGTACTATATGGATCCTGGAAGTACATAGTTTATGATTTTTCAATCCCAAGGTTTTAATGTCAACCGCGAAGGTTTGCCATGTGGCTTACCTACCGCGCTTACTTGTCCATGCGCGCTGGCGACTGTGACTGCTATTTACTCCTCTGATCAGAGGTCTGCATCTCGGGATCCTGAGATGAAATCGACGGTGATGGGGGAGATCTTGTCCATGGAACGATGGAGAGATAATCCCGCTTTTCAAAGTTTATTCATTAGGGTTTGACATTCGCGGGGTATACACCTGCCTCTAGAGAGTTCATTTGGCATTTCTGCCGCGGCTTCTACAGGCATCTCCCAACTTGCCTCTGGTGTTTACAACGAGCTGGAACCCTCTATTACTCCGTCGACTGTTCTGATAAAGGTATACTGACTATTCCATCGTATTACAGTTATTTAGTATCATTTTGTCCATGGTGATGGCAAAGATACTCTTTTCCCTTCTGCCTGATGTAGGTCTTATGAATGTTCGGGTTGTCTGCCACCTTGTTCCTTTCCGGGCGTTTTGCAGGTTTCATATTTTGCTCTACCTGATTCGAGCCGAGGTATGGACGATACCGGTGACCTCTGTTTTCTTTTCACTTATTCGCAGATTATGTTTAATGGTTTATGATAACCCAGAATTGCTAACGGGTCCGTTTGATTTGTTACAGGTTGGTTACACGTTGCCTTGATGGGAAAGTGGTAGCCATTCCTTCCGGCTCATCGTCTCCAGGTGAGTCAATTTGTTTCATGGGTCGTTCGACTTTGCATCTTGGGTGCCGGTTCTCGGGTTGACCCCACTGTTTGTTGGCAGGTTCCTCTATTTGTTGTTGAAGCCTTCAGTAATTCCGCCATGGGTTACTGAAAATTGGCCCCGACCTGGGTTTCCTGTATCAACTATTTGGATATTTGTTACATTACCATTCGTTGCTCATGAACTTTCATCCATGGGGTTGTAAATATTTTGTGACATTTGACCGCCTTCTAGCTGTTGAGCGAGTCACAATGTACAGACTGATAAACTAGTGTTATGATTTTGGTTTTCTTGACTTCGAGCTGAACTTACTTCCAAGCTTTCTAATATAATATATATATATATATATATATATATATATATATATATATATATATATATATATATAACTTTGTATTATGGGCGCATTACCATTTCTTTTCATGGATTTAAGAAGTTCTTCCATCTCTGGAATTTAACTCCGAGCTGGGTTCTGAACCCTTAGATTGTTTTCTATGGGTTCGCCCTCACAGTCTCGGCACAGTTTATTTCATCCAACAAAAGATTTATTTCTCATAATGATAGTTACCATTCTGAATAATTGTTCTGCAAATTTATACGTATTCGGGTTAATGTATACACGCATGGTTCCTATTAGGAACTCTTTTACTGCAGGCATCCTTCGTATTTATTCACCAACAGTTTGGTTTTATCTGGGTTTTCCTAATACCTGAGTATTGATTTCCTTATAATTTTTTGAGTTATCGTTCTTTCATTTTGGTTAATAGTATTATGAGGAAACCGCCTTAGCACGTGGTGAATGACAATGATTCACGATTTCTTGCGGCATTTAGTTACTTAATCATGATATTTATGGCATCTCTTCCACAGAGATTTGGAACATAATACCATTCTGTAAATATAATTTCAAGTTTCCTGTAAGAATTATTTATCTTAAGGAGTTTATTTAAGTTCTTGTTCACGGTTACATTTAACAAGATATGGGTTTCCTTCTGTCTTTCTTTTACAGGTCTTCTACTCTGTCTGTTGAGTTATTGAACAGTCTAGAATGTTTTCTTATTTAGCTCCGATTGAGACCGCCTATATTCTTCATAAATGATTCTACTGTTATTTGTCGCTTACAGCCTGCTGGTTACCCTCCTATTACTGAGGAGTTACCTCTGGCTAGCGAATAATTAAGATTATTCTACATTGATTTGGCCCCAATACAATAGTTCCTGAGTTACATTCTTTATTTGTTTATATCACAGAATACTGTTAAGTCTTTTGTTTACTTAACTAAATGATACAAACACGGTAACTGTACAAAATTCCATAGTCATACTTACTTGAGTAATTTGTCTGTAGGCTTCCACACCTTTCCAGATTTAGAAACAGGAAATTGTCCTTTGCTTGTCGATCCTCCCAACCATGAGACTAATTACTAGAATTATGTCTCCCCCCAAGCTTATTGCCAGACCACTATCTTCAGCAATTTCTTTAATGCATAGCATGCGCCATGTTATTTGGTCCCTACTAGACTTAACATGCCTTTTTTCCTTCCTCCCGTCTGTTCTCCAACAGCCCGTATTTCTCCATCCTTTCTAAGGAAGGAGCAAAAACAGTTAGGGTTTCTCTTCCCTTCTTGAAAACTGTTTTTTTTTTTTTTAAGAAACATTATCATTAAGAGAATAAATTCCTTGCTCGAAGTTACTGAATGTAATTTTCTTTTATTCATGCTCAAGTTTCATTACACAAAGTAACAATAATCTTTATCCCAATATTATATATATATGTTTTTTTTTAAGAAAACAGGGAAGTAATTTTATGAATTACCGGGGTCATTACACCCCCCAAGTTTGGCAAATAAAGATTGGGAAACTTGCAATATTATATTTTATCTAAAATTTCCCCTCACCTAATCTACTTTTTATTACAATTTTTCTTTATATTTGAGGTTCAAAAGTAAACATAACTCCTATATAAACATTTGATCCAAGTATGGTAGAGATGTAATCCTTAACATTTTGACTTGATAAGAATAAAATTAAAATAAAAATTATAAAATTATATAAGTAATAATATAATTTATATTATATCCATAATTAATAATAGTAAAACAACCAATATACATCTTATAGTGTAGTGTACCAAGACCGGGGATGAGATCAAATGCCTTGAGTTCGTTGGTGTAACCACTTTTAAAAAGCTGAAAAAGAGATTTGAGGTCCCTGTTACGGTACCGGTAAATCCCTAAATTAAATGGTTTCTATGATGGTATTCATTATAAATATATGGATAGAAATTAGACATTTTAATAGCTCAAGAGGTGATAACCTGCAATCTTCAGAATTTAATAATTTAATGTAAATGTTACATTTTCAGGACAATTTCTTTAATATAATATTTTTCTATAATTTTTTTTTTTAAAACATAAATTTATATATATATATTGGAATAGATGATAAACATTTATAGGGATCAATTGTAAGAAGTATCAAAATGCTTTTACTTATATGGCTACATTCTCATATCCAAAGAAGAATATATATACTATAATATAACCTTTATTTTAAATTAGCATTATTATATTGCTTGTAGAAATAATTCATATAAGTTAAATATTTATAAGTTTAATAAAACATGGAACAAGGTTAAACATTTATACATTTAAGAAAGTATGAGACAAGATTATTGATTATAGATATTTACAATATGATTGGGCAATATTATGACTTATCAATGCCACATCCCAAAAAACCATGAATAATTTAGTATTACAATTTTTTTTTAATTAATCATATCAACTTTTGATTGATGTATTCTTTTGGAAAAAACTTTTGATTGGTATATAGTAATATGAATATTATATTTTAAAATATTTTATACAAGTCAAATTTCTATTATCCACCCAATAACTACTACTATCCACTTGACAATTATTATTTATTAATTAAAATTTTTAATATTATATCTCAAACATGTATAATATTAAATTGAAACATATTAATACATTTAAATTAATATAGAAGTAAAAGATATATTATTAATATAAAAGTTAAAAAGTATTATTTCACTTATTAACTGTGTTTCTAAAATCTCAAAAACAAAGTAAAAGATATATTATAATATAAAAGTTAAAAAATATTATTCACATTATAATTGTGTTTCTAAAATCTCAAAAAACAATATTCACATTCTTATTGGTTTTTAAAAATTTAAAAAGTAATATTCACAATCTATTTGTGTTTCTAGATTCTTATCCACTTTATGTCAAACAATTGAGCTAGATTCTTATCCACTTTACTCGCTGTTATTATTTTCCATTACCGATTATGGCCTGAACAAATCAGGGAACCATTGTTACGAAGATTTCCATTCAACAAGCGAGTTATTGATAAAACAAAATTCTGATTTGACTTGAATACCTAAAGACTGTTATCACGATTACCATTTAACAGCTGAGCTATAGATGGTCGACCGACCTACAAGGAAATACTGTTATTAAGATTACCATTGAACGTGTGTTTAATTCATAGTACCGGCGGTGGCCACGGAACTGCAAAATAGATTTGACAAATTCGGCAACCTTCTCAATTGACCGAAAGAAGCAAACACTATAAATAAGATTACCGTTAAGATTATCATTGGACAAATCTCCTATTGATAGTACGGGCAGTGGCCACGGTAACTGTAGAAAAGATTTGACAAATTCAACGACCTTCTCCGTTGAACAAAAAAGCAAACTCTCTTATTAATATTAGCGTTGAACTAATAAGTGATTGAGTTGAAAAGAAAAAACGTGGAACAGAGTGATTTGAAAAACAGAAATAATAAACTATTGTTCCGAGGAAGAACACTGGTGATCTCCAGTGATATGGGAGATGTCGATTAACGTTCTCATCTCATCGTTTTGCTTGGAAGCCCTTGCTACGTTCTTATATCATCGTTTTGATTGGAACCCCTTAGAATTGGGGGAAAGGTAGTGGGGAACGATTAAAAATTTAAAACCTGAAGGCAGAGGAATACCATGTAAACAATTCACAGTCAAAGTCAATCCATAATCTTGATCCTGCTTACGCCCACAGTTTAAAGAATTATCTTCATCTAATTGACGGTTATGTCGGGAACGGCAAAACTTTCAAATCTTCAGGGAATAGAGACCCTGCTCCAGTTGCTGCGACTTACTGATAGAAGATCCTAGAATTTCGCTTTTGGCGGCAGCACCTGCACCAACACCAGCAGAAGAAAAAGAACTAATAAGATGACTGATTGACTCCTCCGAAACCCCCGTGAACCAGCAAGATCACTGACTGAATTTTTTCCAAGACTTTATTATCACCGTGGGCTTTCTTCGAGCAAATCATGTGATGTGCTATTTTTGAGCCAATCATGTGACCAGCACAAGTGGTTGTATGATAAGACTGCCTAGATCCCTCTATCAGAAGCTAACCCTTTTCTCTTTTATCAATTAACGTGTAATAAAATGATTCGGACCTATTTCATTATGGAAGTGCTAAGGATAAATGTCGAGATGCCATGGGATAAAACTAGTTATTTCACCCTATCAGAATCGAAAGCAATTTTTGTCGTTCCATTAGCTTCCAGAGAAAGATATCTTCAATGCGTATTTGCAGGCTCCGCGCTACATGCCATGGCTGTCATTTCGATAAATTCTGGCCTAATCTTAGAAAAATTATACCAGAAAACTCACTACTAAAATTTCCAAAAAAATCTTACTCAAAGAAAACTCATGATTAATTTATTTTAACTATAAAATAATCAAGTTATTTTACTTAAGACGACTCAATTTTCATTCACACATAATATTGATCCTCATTATTAATTTATTTTAAGTTATTTTTTATTGGTAGATTATTGCATTTACCATTCTCAATTTATAAATGCGTGTTAGTACATGATAGGTTTTATATAAATAATGTTTATAATATAATCTAAATAAATAGATTAGGGTTCGGATATTATAAATTTATATTGTGTTTATATTTACTAATAATTAAATTGATTTTTGTGCTATATCGATTAAAAATGTTAAATGTAAACATTATGTTTAGATTTTCATGTTTATGTTTTTATGTGAGATCTCCCTATAAGATTGTTTATATTTACCTTTAAGTTGTTTCCCCTCTCCACCCAATTAAAAAAAATATGAAATTATGAAAATAATAATTATATTTATATTTAAGACATTTTGAATAGCTCCAAGAGTGATAACCTTCAATCTTAAAATTTCATGATTAAGATAATATTACATGTTCAAACAATTTTTTTTAATACAACTTTTATTTATTATAATTTATTAAAATAGAAAAAGTGATTAGCAAATCATATATATATATATATATGTCATATAAATAGGCACCAATATGTAAGAAGTATTAAAATAATGCTTACTACATGTACATAAAAAAATTAGTATTAATTGTAAAAATAATTGATATATAAGTTAAATATTTATACATTTAAGAAAACATGGAAAAAGATTATTGACTATGGAGATTTACCATACCATTGGGTTATATCATGGCTTATTAATACCACATCAATAGAGATTTACAATACCGTTGTGCAATATCATGACTTATCAATACCAAATCTCAAAAATGTATGAGTAACTTCATATAACAAAACTTTTTTTTTAATTAATTATTAATTAAAAAGATAAAAAAAGACTAACTACTTTACATATAAAATCAACCTGTTAATTTGTGTATACTAATTTGAATCATATTCTAAAAATATTTTATGCATGTCAAATTTCTTACGTATCTATATGACATTATTAATTATAAATTAAAATTTTATATTATAAAACATATAACATATTTTAATTAAACTTAGGCATTCTAATTAAACTGATCAATTTTTGTTAATTTTTATATATTTCAGTTGCAGTGATCAAACTCAAATTAATTTTTAGAAATTTTTTATATTTAAATTTATATCTACCATAAAAATAAAAACAGATTCAAACACAACTACTGCAAAATTTCTTAAATTTTTTTTTGACCGACTTACCACGAACGCGCATATCCTTAGGTCGGTAGAGACAGCCCTCGATAAATGTCCTATTGATAGGACGGCAGTAACTACGGTAGTGTCAAATAGATTTGACAAATTCAACGACCTTATCGGTTGAATAAAAAAGGAGACTCTGTTATTAAAATTACCATTGAACCAATAAGTGATTGATTCACAAGAAAAATACCTCTAGGAAAAAATATTCAACCGAATATATTGTTCCCAGGATATAACTTTCGCACTTCTGATAGCCACGCACCTTATGAAGGTCAAAGTTAGTCACATCCTTGGAAAGAGAAATTACATATTTCGACACGTCAAAATAGATTCTGAATCCCGAGCCGGAATTGTTATATCATTGTTTTGCTTGGAACCGCTCACTCCGAACAGCCGGTGATGGCCTCACAGGGACGTCAGCAATTAGAAAATGGGGAGGGGGGCTGAAATAGACGTGCGCACGTTTGAACTTAAACTTTTCAAAGCTGACGCCGGAGGAATACCCCGTAAATAATTCACTCTCAAAGTCAATTTTATGGCCTCATTCTACAGTGTCAAAATTACTTACTTCGAATCCAGGAACTCATTCCTGCATGCTGCTGCTATTGAATTTCCTATATGATATATATGTATATATATATAAGCATACCACGGTCTGGTAAGATACACATGACAAGCATATAGGGATTGGCATTGCACATCTGAAAAATTAAGCAAACATCTTGCATAAAATAACAAAAGCAAAACCGTGTAGATTGAGATTCAGAAATTATTAATAATTTCGGAATAGTTATTAATAATTAAGTTATATTAATATTATTATATTTGAATTTCAATAAAAATTGTTAATAATTAAATTAAAATTTTAATATATAATATATATATATATATATATATATAAATTAATTTATATATAAAATAAATAAAAATATTATTCACATTCGAATTGTGTTTCTAGATTCTTATCTACTTAACGTCAAACAATTTGACTTAGATGTAAAATAATTGCCTGCTAGCATGGCCTGACCAAATCAGGGAACCGCTGTTCTTAAGATTTCCATTAAACCTGGGAGTTATTTACAAAATAAAATTATGATTACACCAAAACAGGCACACCGTAATCAAGATTACCATTAAACAGCTGAGCAATTGATGCTACACCGACCAACATAATTATCTATTGAACAAGATTACTATTGAACAAGTGTAAACCTTCGAATAATTATCTCCATCTCATTGAATAATTATCTCCATCTCATTGATAGTTATATTGGAAAAGATAAACCTTTGAAATATTCGGGGAAGAGAGACCCGGCTCCAGTTGCTGCAACTTATTGGTATCAACACCAACAGCAACATCAAATTATTAAAGGTGAAAGTTAACAGGACTGAATAAGATGAGTGACTTAATCTTGTGAAATCTCCCCGCAAACTAGTAAAATCACTGGCTGAATTTTTTCATGTCATCCGCCCATGACAAGGGTTGTTTGGACCATCCAATCATAAGTCAACCTTCACTCTTTTATTCTATAAAACGACGAGTCATCTATTTCATTGTGATCGTTGTATAAAAAGAATTCTTGCATGACAAATTTGTAAATGAAAATGTCTTTGTGAAGGGAAGAAAACATGATAAATTTATCTAGCTCGATATATTTGACAAAAAATTATGTTGTTTTCCTTATTTGCATGTTGTGCATGTTGTGTACACCATTGTACAATATGTTAGAAGAATTTCTAATTTAAAATTTTACTTTTATGCCAACTAAGTGTTTATTATACATGTGTGTGCGGAGAATAACATGTATTTTTATGAGTATTTATTTTAATAATATCAAATAATTAATATAATTATAAAATTTAAAATTCAAAAAGTGACGTTTATTATTTAAAATAAATATATTTTTATATTAGTTTAATATGGTTTAAAAATTATGTATTTTAATTTGTACTATAATTTTGAATTATTATTTTATATTATATGATGAAAATTTATATAAAATATTAAAAATGTTAACCTATTATTATATTTTATTTATTTTATTTTATTTTTTTTTCTTCTATCAGATTTAATTATTCAAGCAAAAGTTATATAATTGTTTTCAATTTCTCAAAATTTTAAGTGTTTTATTGTTATCAGATCTATTCACCAGCAATTGATTCAGTAAGATTTTAACAGTGCTAAAAAAAAAGATGGGGATAA
>APFE030794661.1:15621-40792 GCA_000404065.3 Pinus taeda | reverse complement strand
GGGATAATCAAAACAAGAGAGCGCCCATATACCAATAGATGAACATGACTAGACATTATGCATTATTAATATAAATTAAAAAAAAAATATTTTAATGTCATCTTTAATTTGCAAAACATTAATTTTTTTTTAAAGTCATAGTTTGAGAAGAAACTAATATTGTCTAACCACAATGAACTCCTCCCTAATAATGTGAATTTGCTTATTTTTTTATAATTAACATCTTTATCAAAATAACATATTAATTGTGTGGCTCCTCATGCCCATAAAATTTAGTTATTAAAAAAAATATAAAATACTTCTTTTTGGATATGAGATTTTCATGCTTAAGAAGATGCATTTGAATTTCAAAAATTCCATGAAGAGAGAAACACCCTTGGTGAGAGTGATTGCCTAGATTATCCACTTAAAACTAGCACCAAATATTCCTACACAAATTACTTAATATTAATTAGGAAAAACATAAAGTTGCCTAGCAATCCAGAAGGGTTCTATCATTTTCTTACACACGAAATTGAAAGTCCAACGAACAAGGCATTTCAACAAATCACAAAGAGAAAGGACACTAATTTCATAAATCCAAAAAATGCTAGAGGAGCTGTAATGACCCACATTTAATAGAGAGTACAAGAGTATCAGCATGCATATAATGCATGCATATGATAGCTACATATGCATGTATTGCAATATTATATATATATATATATTATATATATATATATATATATATATATATATATATAGTAATATATATATATATATATATATATATACGCGCTAAATTAACTAATAAATCAAGATATTGTTTAAATAAAAGTTACACTGTCACCATAACCAACCAAGCAATTGGCTTAAATGCGTCATAATTAAGGAGAAAATACCTTAAATAATTTCAATAAAAAAATTTAAGAAAGTATAAAGTAAAATTTGCATTATAAAGAAAAATCTAAAATCTAAGTTAATTAAAATATGGTTTAATATATTTTATATTCCCATAATATTAATAATTAATTAATAACTTATTAAAACAAAATAGAATCAAAAATAAAAATAAATACCATAAATAAATTTGTTTGGAGGGTTGAGCTAGGGGTTGGATTTTGGAATTGAAAAATGGTAAATTTTCAACTTTTCTTGGAGTTTTGGGCACAAGGGCGAGAGGACTCCCATTTCGAAGTCCTCTGGATTTGGGAACTGCAGAGGTTGATCCTGGATAGGCAGGGAGGAATTGGTTGGTTTGTTAATGGAACCAGAAAACTGGGAGCAACATGGACCGACACCAAATGGGAGAATCAAGTATGCAGTTGCATTTAATTTGATAGAATTAATCTGATAAGATTTTACAAGAAATTTGTCCATCTTGTTGAATTTTAATAATAGTCCTTTCTAGAGCCAAGACAAAAAAAACTAAGAAATCGAAAGACCCAACCAATCCAATCCAATTTACAAAATCTAGCTTTTCTTCCACTCCTTAGCTAAGATTCTAAACCCAAATCAATTTCATAATTCACAATATATTTGAGATATCAGACAAATATTACTATTAATGCATCTAAAGATTATATTTACTTGTTGAACTAAAATATGTCTAGAAATACCTTTACTTATTAGACTACCAAACAAGATTAAAAAAACATATGAACAAAGAAATATGCACGAGAAAATGCTTAATTCCTAAAAAGAAATTTCAATAACCAAGTCTTTTACTTCATGTCATTGTAAATTCCATACTCCCAACTACATGCATCCTTTAATGAACTAAGTTATGAACAATGTGTGGAAAAATATCTTATTCATGGTATTTATTAATTTGTACAATTATGTATTAATTCATCTTTCCCTATTGAAATAATACAAATTTCAAAAATTAAAAACAATAAATTTATTTTGAATTAACCAATTTTTTATCACTTCACATAGATCTCTTTGATATTCAAAACAACCTAATTATTTTGAAACATAAACCTAACAACTTTAATCAAATGCTTTAAATTTAACATTTTCAAAAATACAAAATATAAACTTGAGACATTGAAATATTTTTTTTAATACATTTTAATTCAATTTAAAATATTAATAAATTCAAATTAATTAAATGTTTAAATAACTAATTTCAAATTTAACCACAACGTTTTTATGTCGTTATTTCTATATATTATTCCTTTTACCTAGAAAAGAAAAACCATTAAAAGTGTGACGGATATAGCTAATCAACATGTGACTTGTTTGATAATATTTGTCGAGTTCAGAATAAATAGTTTTATTAGGTTTTGCCGCAATATCAAAGGTGAATTATATCAATACTCGTCTTTGCATAATATTGGTTCAAGATAAAGAGAGTTGTTGGGTATGACCATAATTCCAAAAGTAAATTCATAAATATGTGCAGTTTCACAGGTCGAAAATTCAGAGCTGTCAGGATTTAAAATGTGTATAAAACTAAATTAAAGTGCATGCCACTAGTGACGTGGTTGTGTAAGTAAGCTAGTGTCATAGTTTTATATAAAAGCAGGATGGCATAATATCGAAGAGCCACCAAAAATCATATAAAAAAACCTGCCGCCTGTTAACACACATAAACAGTGACATTCATAAAAATTAAACTCCACGTCACGGAGAAAACAATAAATATGATTAGAAAGCAGAGGTTATGATACAAAATTCAACAACTCATTCATTCGCAAATTACTCGTATCATTCCTAACGGCTGCCACCTGCCAGAAGACCTCTCCAAATCGTGAGAGAGTTGTCAATTAAAATTCTGATATCACTTTTTCGAGCACAACCGGAACCTTGACGGATACGTCCGTCCCGATGTTGGAATTATAGCTCGAATCTAATTTCGTCCTCGAGGACTGTTAGGTAAATAGTTCCAAGTCAATGCCAATTTCTAGCCTCATGTGTGTCCCAACCATGAGGAAAGTCGGAATGTTAGGTAATGAATTCTACGTAAATGTCAATATTGTTTTTGCAACCATGTCAAATTTTATGACGACTCCTGGCTACTGTAAATGGATTTACTATATGTCATCCAACGGCGCCTTCATAAGAATGACTATTATGAGGATGGCATACATATGAGGGCTCAGTTTGTGTGGGGTCCACTTTATAATAGTTCAGTTTCTAATAGTTGTAAACCAAAAAAAAGTTTTATTAGTTATAGTTATGCTAAGATTTAGATTTTTCGGTTTATGAATAAGGCTTCGAAAATTTTATTTTAATTATCAATAATTATTAGGTGAATGTAGAGATTTAATCTTAATAATATTCTAGAATCTTCTTAACTAGTAGTATACACAAATCAGAAACATAAACAAGTGTTATTCTAAGTGAAGTCATTATTTCATCTAACATTACAAAAAAAAACCCAAAGACTTGGATAAGAACATTTTTTTTTTCATTTTATATAAAATTGATTAATTGTAATTATGTCAATGAGTCTCTCTATTTAGGAATAAGGATTTTATAATTTATTTTGATTAAGACATAATATTTTAGAATATTCATAATAATATACACAAATCAAACTTTGATATTTATCTCCAAATTAGTTGTGCCATTGTTTTCATTTTAATTCAATTCATTAATTTAAAAAAAAAAATCATGTAAATAAGTTTCATGTAAAGTGAGTTATGGTTTAATAGTCTTGTTCCATTTTGAGTAAGCTTTACTAGGCGAAAAAATCAA
The DNA here is from genome assembly GCA_000404065.3 of Pinus taeda. Classification (NCBI taxonomy): domain Eukaryota; kingdom Viridiplantae; phylum Streptophyta; class Pinopsida; order Pinales; family Pinaceae; genus Pinus; species Pinus taeda. The sequence continues at coordinate 37,105 of APFE030794661.1, read as the reverse complement.
GGGGATGATGGGAGATGTTATTGCCTTGCACTAAATGGGGGAGTTTGCATTTTTTAAGAGTTTTAAAACAGAAAACTAAAAGACATGGTAAGAGACATGGGAAAATTGAAGGGAGACTAAGGTAATGTTATCCCTTGCTAAGCTATAGATTCATATTCTTTTTATATTGCTCATATTTGTAAAATTTTATATTGTTAAAATATTTTTTATGTAGACTAATTTTGGATGATTGTTTGTAATCATAAAGTCAGGTTTTCCCCCGAGGTGGTTGAATGCCCCAAGTAGTATTAAAATTGATGTTGTACAAGTTGATGAATATGGGGCGAATATTGAAGATCAAGTCCATGATCTTATAGAAGAAGATGACAATAATAACATAGATCAACATAGTGGGACAAATGAATTGCTCCAAGACTTGTTCACTTGACCTGTCAATGATAAGGATGGGGACACCACTTTATGAAGGCTCAAGAACAAATATTATCTGCTACATTATGTTTGCTGAACTTAAAGGTTTTGAATGGTTTGTCAAACACTTATATGACACAGATCCTAAGGTATGTAGTATGTTCCCATATTATACATAAAGGTTTCTTTTTTCTTGTTTTTTTATTGTTAATTAATGTGTAAAATAATAATGCAATATTTATGATTAATATTCTTTACACTTACTAGTGATTTTTTATATTGTAGATTGCAAGGAAAATTTTTGTTACCATCATCAAATATGTTAACTCACACATACTGAGATTTATAAGTTATTATGAAAGAAATTAGAATGGAGTATCAAGATATAGGTGCTTGATCTAAAGAACATGTTATATACTATGGATAACATACATTGAAAAGAAATAACACAATTTATCAATTACCATCCACGAAAGTGAAGTGGATATCGTGTTTTTCGAATGCCTACAGATGGTTATGGATTTAAGAAAATCGAGGAAAAATGGTTACGTCTTAAGGATGCAACTTGTCATGTTAGACATTCTTTGGCAGCTAATGGTGTTGATCCATTTGAGAGCTCAAGTCTATTTACTTAGTGTATTTTTGTTATTGACAATAACCTTCCTCTTTGGATGTCAATAAAGATCAAGTACATAATGTTGACAATAATTGTTTACATTAATTTTTGGAATGTAACATTTTCAATTGTCTTGTTTATTGCATAATATATTGTATTTATTTATTTACATATATAGACATATAATTGTAGCAATTGTGTCTAATTTTGATTCGGACTTATGTAGGAACACAACAAAATACAGTTATAAACATAAACACAAAGATGCAATGGAAATAAATCTTCATTTCATTATTATCAAAAAACTAAAAGATGCTTATAAATAGAATGGAAATAAACCAGCAGGGGTGATGGTAGCTTATCTATGAAAAGATACGTGTTGTTTACATGCCTTTGAACTTTCTTACAATGAGGATCAATGGCCTTTTTATAATTGAAAAACAAGGGGAAACCATAAACATAAAAAAATCTAACCCTAGGAGATGAAGTACCAGAAGCTTGTGGGCCCTGTTGGGGTTAGTTGGAACCTCAAATTCTCGGGCTTATAACTTTGGCATGCGATATCCATTTGACTATTATAATACCTCATTTCAAAGTTTTCGAATAGGAGGTCGAAAAGAAATTGGAGCATGAGTTTTGCACTTTTCACGTCTCTATGTTTTCCAAAAAAAAATGTCTTTTAGACCTTTAAAACAACTTCAGAAGTATAGTTTGTGAAAAGAGGCTAAAAATAGTAAGTTGTACTATAATCAAGGTAATTGAAAAGTAAAATTAAAGAAGCTGAAAAGAAATGGTGGGGGTCCACATGGAATAGGAGGGTGCCCACCAATAACCACCTAGATCAATCTTCCCCCCTTAGGAAAAAATGGTCCCAATTACATTGTGTGTCTCCATGAGATGGGGAAACTTCTGCTGAAATTGGTGCTTTGTGAGCCACTTGCCTTGGTGAAGGAGTTGGTCTGCATCGAAAACTTGATATAGCTTGATCCTTTCTTGAAAATTATTCTTTATCTGTGTGTCTGTGATCTTATCAGTTGTGGCATGCTCGACATAGCTTAGGTTGAGCTCTATTGGTATCAACCACTTAGCAATGTTGGATGTGTACAACAATGCGGGAAAGTATGTGTAACACCGTCCTCCCACATCCACTCAAGTAAGCATTCCAACCAGGGTAAATATGAGATGAGAGGCTACTACGATCTGATTCAACCTCCTATGTGACCTTAAGGAAGTGGAATTGATGAAACATCACACACAGTCATCCAAAATCATCAACCGAACCCTTAAGAAACAAGTTAGTCACTGAGAGAGTCTGTCCCTAGGTCGCAATGTTGTTCTGGTTCACTTAGGCCAAAGTTGCTCTGATCCTAGTGGCAAGGGAGTGACCAATAACTCAACATCGCTCTCATAGGCTTTCCTACCAGTGACCAAAGACCAAAATTGATAGTTCTGTGTCACGAACCCTGGGATTTAAGCCACTTTTCCAAGTGCAGAGCCCAAGCCACTATCTAGAATGGAGTGATAGCTTAGAATCAATGAAAATATAGGGAAACAACGATGCAAAAGAAATAAAGTGAACAAGACCATAAATAGACCCCTATTAGCCATGACAGACATTTCGTCAAACATATCATCAACATGTAACCTACATGTCTAAATAACAAAATGTAGGGATATCATACTTATATGTGAATTTTTATAAACCACTGTTCCCTAAAGTCAATTGTCGCATTATCCTCTATTAGGTCATGGACATATTCTGCATTCATATACAAGTAAAATCATGATGAGAGCCATACATTGCTATTGTCATAAAATGTACATATAACGAACACAATACGAGCATAAATACCATAGACATATCAGCCATCAAAATCCACATATACATCGATACATCTACACATGAAAATCAAGGGAATGAATTTCTCATTAGTGAATGCAATGAAGCAACTAGAGATGGGACTACCATGTTCCACCTTACCATAGATTGTTTAAGCCAAGTCTCTCTTCAACCAATCACCCTCATGCCATATTCCAAGCTTGGATGTGGGACTCATAGAACACACCAAAAATACCAACAAGCATCGATGCCACCAGAGCTCTCTGCCTACACCATGAGGAATTTGAGTGCCTCCTAGTCTCTCACGATGTGTCACAATCCACATTTTGATCCAAGGATCACTATTCCCTACACCAAGAAAAAATATTCAAGCCTTACTGTGCATCCCATCCCATGACCACTAGGCCAAACGAAGAGTAAATCCAACACTTGGATTTACCATATATCCCGCTATTCACCAACAAGGACTCCTAGGCCCACTAAATCACACAATCTGGCTCTACCGCAACCCATAGTATGGTTTTGGGGTTACTATTCCAATGTTTTAATGATCCTCAATCCGGTTCAGGGACCACTCAGACCATATATTTGTCAGTTTGGAGATCCACCCCACTCATCTTTGAATCCAATCCATCCACCCCACATAAACTGAATGAGAGAACCCATCTCATCAAATCTATGAGGAAATGACAAGGCTAGGCTCAAATTACTGTCACACCTAGAAAAATCCATGCCATGGTAGAAAAGAAACACATGTAATTTCATGCATGCCAAATCTAACAAGTAAAATACACATGCAAGTTTATACCCACAATGGAGCTTGTTGTAGTTGCTTGATCATGGCTTTCCATGCTTGATATTTTCTTCCTCTTTCCTTCTTTTCCTTTCTTGCCCTAATTCCAAAGTGCTCCAAGAAGCTCTAAGTGTCCAAGAGTGAAAGAGACGGAATAATGAGAGAGATCTGAAACTGAATTGATAAACCCTACACTGACCAAGCTTGCCCATTGATCCTCAAAATCCTTTTTATCAATGAGACCTCTATTTTCTCCATTTTTCATTATTTTCCTTCAATTTTTCCTCAAATGAAAACCCTGACCTTTCACCTCATTTTTCTCCTAATTTCCATTTTTTTCATCAATAAATGTGCTAAAAATTCCATTTTTTCTTTCGAAAGCCTTAGCCCTTGCCTTTGCCAATTGCCTTAGCCATAAAAAATCAAATGAACACCCCAAAAGATGTATTTCCCTACATTCATCTTGGAAAATGTGTCCCATCATAGATGGTATTTATATATTTTTACGTGGAATTTTCACAATGACTGTTACAGGATGGTCACAATCGGTCCACATGGAATACTGGGTGCATGTCAAGGAACAGTGGAATGTTGAGCTCGAAGGAATTGTCCCCTATAGCCTTGGTGATGGTGTATGATCTATATCAGAGAGGGAAAAGCTTGTGGTGGGGCCCAATGAGGCGCTCCTTCTGAAAATGTAACCAAGCTTTGTCAGCCACCTAGAACTTGTGTGGCACTCGATGTTGATCATGACGTTTTTGTACTTAGCATTTTCTTTATCCAATATGCCATGGACCTACTACAGATGTGATGAATTCACTCATTGATGTTGTTAGCCCAATCATCTTTAGACTATACGTGAGCCCGATCTTCATGAGTTGCTACAAATTGTATGTCCACATCAATGGGACATAATGGTTGTAACCCCAACCCCACCTAAAAGGGACTATGGAAAGTTGAGTTATGAAGAGCTATGTTGTAGTGGTGCTAGGCATTGGGGAAACTTTAATTCTATGTGTGTGGATGCTTTAAGTCGTACATGTAAAAAAATGTGCACGATCATGCTTGACGACATTTGTTTGGCCATTAGTTTGGGGGTGGAAGGTCCTAGACTTAGTGAGCTTGGTATCCAACATCGACGGAAGGCTTGACCAAAATGCACTCAAGAATATATTGTCATAATTTAAGATAATGGACTGTGGGATCCCAAAATGTACCCACACTCATTCAAAGAAGAGCTTACCAATGGCTTATGTTGTGATACTCTTCTTGTAGGCTGCCATAATGGCCATCTTATAGAATCTATCGGCAACCACGGACACGCAGTCATTGCCATGATTAGTAGAAGGAAGTCGTGGAACGTAATCCATCGATATGGATTCTCAAGGCCAACTAGGGGTAGGAAGAGGAGTTTATAGGACTATCTTCTTGATTATATGTTTGGAGATGACACAGGTAGTGCAGGGTATGATGTACTTCTCAACATCCTATTGAATGTTTAGCTAATAAAAATACCTCTGCAACATTGCCACTATTTTCTCTACTCCAAAATGTCTAGCGACCCGACTATAGTGTGCCTCCCAAACTATCTTGGCGCGCTCGCTTGCAAGAACACAGAGGTGTCCTAGGTGGCATAATAGTGCACCATAGAGGTGAAAATATGGAACTTGATTGCCTTCCAAGATCATCTGGTATGTGTTGCTGAATTTTCAATCAGTCTTGTAAATATGCAACCACCCTAAAGTATCATGTCCATAAGAGTCGAGCACAGTGGCCAATGCCATAACCAGTGTTCAGTGGAGATAGACTAAAACATTATTGGTGATGCCCTTCTGATACTTGATGCTCAAATGGAACTATTGCATATATGTGGACCATCTTTTATGGTGATCATTCTACAACTTCCCTTGTGTCTGTATGAACTACAGTGGTTAGTGGTCTATTTGGATGACCATTTCCTTCCCCAGAATGTAATGCTTCCATTGTTAGCAAACCTATAGAATAGAATACATCTCTTTGTAATAAGTGGTAGACTTTCAGGGTGTATCTGAAAGTGTCTCACTGTAATATTCCACTAGATGAAACTGTTGGGTAAGAACTGCGTGAATGATATATTTGGAGGCATATATATCAATTTAAAATGGTTTGTACAAGTATGGTAATGTGAGAACTCATGCAGAGAAGAGGTGTTGCTTCAACTCGACAGATGCCTTCTGTTGGGATTCAGACCAAAAGGAATTTTGTTATGCTACACCCTTGGTGACTTGACTCAAAGGCCAAGTGATATAAGAGAATCCCAACATGAACATGTGATACAAACTGGAAAGACCGACAAATTTGTGGATTTTTGTTAGAGTGGCTAGGGCTAGTCAATCCTAAATAAGTTATATCTTGGTTGGGACTACAAGCACACCCCCTCATCAATGATGTACCCTAGATATCCAACATGGGCCATATCAAAAGTACATTTCTCCGAATTAGCACACAACTTTTGTTGTCGCATGGTTTGTAGGACCTATCAGATATGGTGTATGGGTTATTCCAAACCCTGGTTGAAGATTAAGATGTCATATAGGTACACTACCACAAAATCTTCCATGACCTTGTCCATCTACCACTCTCATGTAGAGGAGCCCTATATGAAGCTTATGGATGTGGCCACAATCTTCATCTTGCCTTGAAGGTGAATCATAAGGAAGACAAATTTCCTGATATGGGAAATGATCTTACTGCATTGCTTCGTAGAGGCCAAAGAGATGGCAGTAGGTGGTGCTACCTTTGTTATATTGTATATTGCTGAAATAAATAATAATAATGCGAGGCCTAGAATCATACATGGCATGATGCCTCCACAAGTATGGTATGCCTAATAATACATCACAAACTTCAAGAGGAGCAACATCATATAGTACCTCATTTTTGAAGGGCTTCATGCTATAGGGAAGGTGACACTATTGGATAACACAAAGATCTCGTCCTTGGTGAAGCCACCTGATGGTGTATGTCTATGGGTGTGTTGTGGTTGGTAGGCCCAACCAATTCATGACATCTGGTGAAATAAGGTTACTTTGGCTTCCACGTCAACAATGAGTTGTAGTGGAGAACCCTTCACCCACATCTGTGAGTGAAAGATCCCTTCCCCTTCCTCTAGATCTCCTAGCTCAATCTTATCGATCTTGGTGGTGGCAACGGTGGCACTAGGATTGACATCAATAACCTTCTTCCATTTGTCATTCCCCTTGTCGTTTTCTGACTCTGAGTCTAAACATGCACCTGATTCGGAAGTCTTTAGCTCGTGCACTAATGATTGCTTGACTTGACACTAATTTCTGTTGTGAGTGGGGATCTTATGAAACTCACACCATTTTCCTATGTCCATGTTTGTCTTCATGGTGTTTTTCTTTGCTTGTGACTTTGACAGTGTATCCTGGGTCACCTTGCCTTGGCTTTATCCTTTGTTGTGTGCTTTGGGGATGCCTTTCCCTTGCTTCAGATTTGTAGATCCAAAGTCTCGTTTATTCTGTTTAAATATGTGCTCGATCTTGAGAGTGCATCGATAGACGACGTAAAGCAAGGAGATGTATAGGAACTCCAATCTCATTTTACATGTACTTGTGTAGACAATCGTGGTACTTGAGAACCAAATTTCACTCAGAATCCTTGATACCCAACTTTGTGCGAAGGGTTTGAAAAATACTTGTGAAATCTGGAATATCTTGGTCCCTTCCCTTCCACAGCGTGGTCCACTTTATATATTTATATTCATATCTCCTGATATGGTAATATTATTTCTTGATGGCCTCTTAGAAAAAATTCCAAATGAGTGGGCTAAAAATAGTCAGGGTTCCCTCATCCATTAGTTTGTAGTAGGTTCCCCCCAATCCTTGACATGGGGCCGGGGGTGGGGCGACTTTGAGGAGTGAAAAATTAATCTTTTCTCGATTAGAAAAGTCATGAACTGAAAAATATCCTTCAAATTTCACTTGTACCTTAAAAGGAGTGGCACCTTCAGAGTGGCTGCTGGATGAAGATGCGTCGCCTGTGCGTAGACACTGAAGGACCTGGGAGAAATTATCCATCATCGTGTTTCATTATCGCTTGAGGGCTTCCTCGAGAAATATTTTGAAATGATCTCCTCCTCCATCATCTTTCTTTTCTTCTGCCATGGGAGGTCATCGAGGTTTGTAAGGCTGGGCTTACAAAGGTAGAACCAATTTGAGCCCTAACTCCTTATACCCTAACCTTTTTGGGGAGATGCAAAGAAAAGCAAAGAAAGGGTAGACCTCTCTGATACCATCTATCCAAAATTATGCACGAACTCAAAAAAATACAAATATAAACATAAGCATAGAGATGCAGTAGAAATAAATCTTCATATCTTTAATAGCAAAGAATTGAAATATGCTTACAAAAAAAATGGAAATTAACCAACATGGGCGATGATAGCTTATCTTTGAGAATATATGTAGCGGCTACACTTCTCTGAACTATGTTACAATGAGGCTCGATGGCCTCTTTATCATTTAGAAACAATTTGAAACCCTAAACATCCAAAAACCTAACCCTGGAGATAAAGCACCAAAAGCTTGTGGGCACTAATGGGGTTAGTTGGAACGTCAACTTCTCGTGGTTGTAACTTTGGCATACCATCTGTGGTTTGTCCTTCACCAAGAGGTGGATTAATATTTTCTATCGTTTTACACTTTTTTGTTGCCTTCTACTGCATCATATTTCATAGAACAAATTCATATTAGGTTTTCTAAACAATAAAGTCTTTACAATTCACTTTTTTATTTTAGTTTTCATTTAGTCCTAGCTTTGGGAGAATAGCTCTGATACCATATGTAACATACCTCAATTGATATTAAAAAAAAAAACTTAGTTCTTATAACATTTCTATAATTGTACTTGTATCTATACAATATATTTTTGCACATTGTTTATATATATTTATTTCTCAAAATGTTACTATCGTGCTTCTATTATTTATGCTCCTTTATGTCACATTTATGATCCATAAGGTTTCTTATAATTTGTTGGTTCCATTTCAACTGCCAAAGGTTGTTGTAGACATTCTTAAAGCAATGGTGTCATTAATTCCTTTATGTTCATTCATGGTTTTACATGTACTATACAACCTAGTACCATAAAACATAAGATATTTTGAAGTAATTTGTTCAATAATGTGGTTAACTTACTTTCCCCATACCCATTTCTTGTTATAGAATTTATACCGCATTCTTGAAACGCGTATTTCTCTTATAAATATACTAAATTGTTCTCTTATATGGTTTTACAAGTTACTATTAGAAAAAGGGGCATATATTATCCTGACGCTTATTCCACTATATTTGATTCAGAACTCAACTATGTCGATACTTATAATTCTAGTTATGCTCCTATATAGTCATCCCCCAAGTATAATGTTTGTGTACAATTTGTTCCGCCTATTAACCATAGTCCTAGGCTTATACCTATGTGCAATTTTTGTAACATGACGTTAATCAATGTGGATATACAGTTTAAGTTTATCGAGTGTAATTTTTCATGCTTGGCACTATGTTCATCTGCCATGTTTACCCTTCACATGCTTGTCACATCGCTCATCTAATAGTACGCCCTATGGATGGTCACGACTTGAGATTTTGTTCGAATGAGAACCATTGAGTTAGGGTTTAATCCAAACATTTATCATTCCTCCTCGACATAAATGTTATCTCTATGTGCTCAACCATGTGCCACTCTACATATTTGAAAGATGCCTTTAGTTCTATACAAATTACATGTGACTCTTCCTCAGCCAATGTCCATTAACCTATTTATCAAGACATATTTTTGAGGTTTGAATTTCACTCATAATGCAAGGTTAATGCTTCATCCTTATTTATTATTTGAGTTATTTACAACTATAATGTTGTATTATGAGTTTCCATGTAACCCTGATGTGAGGCTTATTCTCTTTTTGGAAGATTTCATGATTTCCGTCATAGGTGAGACCTGAACTATTCATGTGGTTTGTATACTCTTAGCACTCAGGGTCAATGAGTTGGTCGCTCTATCAAACGATTTAATTTGTAGGTAAGACTGGCACATTCTGGAGCCTATGTTATTCTTTCATGGAAAGTTATTTTTCCTTCTTCAACCATAATTTCTTGTCATTGAAGATCGCAGAGGAAATTTAAGGCTTTCACTCCCGACTCAGCACTATGGTCGAGTGACCAAGTAATATACTCAAAATTTTATACTCCTTTTTTTTTCACTATGAAATGTGGCCTTTTCGCATATTTATGATTTGCAGTTTTTCCTTTCAAGCACTTTTTATGAGTGGCTATTTGATTCAATACATTTCCCATGGTCTTATGTTTTGCTAGATTTAAGCATACACTATAATTCTTGTAGTATGGTTATTTACTATTAAGTTTCATGTTTCAAACCCTTAGTTAAAGTTGGTGTTTTTATATTCAGTTTCATTTGTTCTATTATTTAGGTGTATCTATATATAATTTAATTATTACAGTTGCATACCCTTTTAATATGATTCAATTGTTGATACAGATCTCTCAACAAGAAAAAATATCTAATGTTTGTCAAGTACTTCTACCTAAAGCATTCTTGTGACAATCCAAGAATTGGGCATATAGTCATTCGTGTTCTTATAGTTTAATATGGATTTCAAATACCTAATAAACACTTCAATTCCCTTTCAATTCACATAAAGACTCGGATAGTCGTGCGACCTACCTCTAATAGGTAACGAGAGTTTGACAAAATTCTATTCCACTTGGTTCATAAAATTTCTTATTCCCTTTAACAAAGTGTAAAGCCGTGGAACTTGAGGGATAAACAATGAATTCACATGGTTTCTTTTTATTTTCAAAACTTTAACTCCAACGATACAACCTACACGTTAGCACTCTTTGGCACCTCCTCCTATCCTGGGTGGAAAGGTTGAGCGCATGCATATGGACTCAACCTGAGTTCTTGGACTTCTTATTTCTGCATTCTTTGTTTGTTTCCATTGTTGAGATTGAGCTTGTTAGGATTACACTCAATATTGTCCTAAATGTTTATAAATTGTTGAATCTTAAGGGTTTATAAAATACCTTTCCATCTAGACTTTTTAGTCCCTGCCCCTTCCGGGCTGCAGGGACTATAGTAATCGATTCGATTAGATAACATTAGTTTGGCGTGATAATCAACAACCTTATTTTAAAGTAAAACAAAGTTTCTTAACAGGACATAGAAACCAATACCTTTTTTTATAGTTTCTTATGCTTTTAACCAATCAAAAGCATCTTCATCTTATTTGGCCTCAAAACGAGGTATACATGCTGAAAAGTTAGGGTAAAATTGGCAGAAGTAGCCGTGATTAGAACAATTTCACAGGTTCATGAACTAATGCTATGTTTGCATTAGCATTAATCTCCTAACATTTAATGTTAACAAAACTAACAAAACTTATGTTAAACCATGGCGGCCCTGCCATGTCAAAATTGCCCTGCCGTGTCAAGCAATCCCTGCAGTGCCATGTCAAAACCGTAATTTGCATGAGAACAACCGAATTGACTTGCCTGCCTTAAAATGATCTCAGTTTGTTATCCGTAGCCAAACGTGGAGAGTCTATTCTATAAGATCAAGTTGGAATCATGAGGCATGAGGCAAGTCAATCACCAGCCGTAAGATGAAGCAGCAGCAAAGTTCTATGGCCTGCAAAGAACCCCCTGCTTCCGTGGCGTGGAAACTCCAACAAAGTTGTGGCATGGAAACTCCAGCAAAGTTTTGTGGCCTGCAGGATCGTACTGTTCCTCTTCTACAGAGGAGAGGTAAAACGCAGCATTTCCTTCAGTCGATATGCAAGGTACTTAGAGAAAACAAGCCGATATGCAAGGTACTCAGAGGAAACACCATCTGCAATAAACATTTTCAAAGACTTATATGACAGATAAATTGCTTTCAAAGACTTATATGACAGATAAATTGCTTTTTCTTTTAATCTGTGCAGCTCTATACACGCGAATATTAGAATACTAGGAAAACGAAATCTTCACTCAAGGTCAGATTTATGATAATATTTTTACATGTTTGTAATCTATTTGTAGAATTGTATCAAATTCTGGTCCCGACGAGCAATCTGATATAATGATGCATTCCTGTTGTTTTTACATCAGGACAACTAGGATCGTTCTGACCAACTTGAAAACACTAGGCAGAGCCTATGAACATACCAAGAGGCATAGACAATTCTACTGAGGTAGACAACAATACAGATGCAAAAATCAAGAAATTTCCCTAGAGCACAACTGCTTCGAGTTTACCTATTCGCATCATTTCACCAGCTTGAGAGAGATCGATGGGAAGGAATCTACAGTACATGTGAATACAAGTAGTATAGCATTACCTTCTCTTCGGTTTTACTTTTCTAAATCTGGTTTAGCCTCAAGAGGTTTGTAATTTTGAATAGTATGATTGTTCACTATCTATTGTTTAATTTGTAACTAACTCACTAACCGACTGACACAGGCAAATAGAGAGTGTATAGATACATCGTCGTCACAACACAGGCATTGCAAATATCTATAGATACAGATAACGATCCTACCTTTGATCCTTATTTCCGCTATCGCTATCGCCCGCCAGACATCTCTCTGTTTTCCCGAGTGCGTTATTCCTTCCTAACTATCCCCATATCCTTTCTCCTCTCAGGGATGGATAGGCCTTGGATAGCACCGTATTTCACTTACACTCTGATTCCACCTAAGCTACTTCAGGCTGCTAATTCCGCCCCTTCCCACGACCACCAAGGTTCTGACCCGGTTCACAATTCAGACCCCTTCCTGGGCAGCCAAAACCGCCCGCAGAGATCCTTCCCGCGGCCACCAAGGTTCTGACCTCTCAGAACCAAAAAGTTTCCCTCAAAACCCTAAATATTATTGAAAAACAACTTGAAACCTCAGGAGAAGTCTGATGGACCACCTGCAGAATCTAAGGCATTGAACCATAGGTAACCAAAGACCCAAACTGCAAGAAGGAGGCCCAGGCGTGCTACTGTCATCACAAGTTCCTTTTTCCTCGAAGGAAAGCCTCGCCTACATAACGAAAATTAAATGAGAAACAGTTACTCCAACAAAATTAATGGACGGAGATTCTCTTCTAAATGAAGCCTTTACTAGAAAATAAAACAAAAAACACCCTTCTGAGAGTAAACCAGAATCCTGTACAAAATACCATAATATGTATTCAAAATATTGAACTATGAGGGAACCAAAATAACCCTACTAATAATTCGGCATATGAGCTTTCTTGTTGACAGTCGCCGTGGAAGGAAGCCAAATAGAGCAAGCTGCCTTGTTATCTGAGAAGTCTGAACGCACACAAGGGGAGTACAATGCATCTATCCAGATGATTAGGAAACAGAACAAGATTTTCAGAAGACTAGCAATGGATAAAAGCCATCGACGAGGTCACCTTGATTGATCACAACACTCCACTGTAGAGAGCCTTTATCTAATTCGCGCCTCCTTTCTGGGTTCTCGAATCAATCTGTTCTCATTCACACCCAGTGGAGCCTGATGCTGCTTTTCATCTAAAGCTGTGGAACCTACCTGCTGCTGCTGTGATCGATCTATCCGCCTGCCTTCAAACTTCTCGAGGAGAGATCTTGTTCCCTGGAGATGAAAGAAGAACTGGATATAGAGGAGGCAGACTCGGTGCTGGTAGACTCGATGTTCAACGAATTTGGTTGCTGAGTTTCAGGTTCAGCTACGATGCCTGCGACATGTGTACGCATGGCTTGCATGCGATGCACGTGGTATGGTTAGCTGGTACATAGCCGGAGGGAGTTGGGGTTGTTAACAATTCATTTTTTAATTCTATTCTTACATCATTATATAAGGTATTTTCCACTCAAAACGATGAACATTGGACAACAAAAACTTGATCAACTGTTTGTAAAGAGTCATAGAAGTAATGAGTTAAATATGGCCGGATACTTCCAAATTCCATCCATTCAAACCCTATTTCTGTGTGATTTTGATTTTGCTTCAACTTTACTGCATGGAAAGTTCGAGCACCCATGTCAGACATTTCAAATACTTTGAAGTTTCGGTGTTGATGCTCCGAATGTTCGACCGCCCATCTCGGGAAATTTCAATTTTTATATCGCTGAAACTGACGGTGATGATGATGTCGGCTATGTAAACCCGAAATGGGTGTTTGCAAAATAATAACACTCATCCCACTTAAAAAAAAGTTCATTTTCATTATTTATTCAATTAGATAGGGTATTATTTATTTATTTTTAATTTTGGTATTATTTTTATGAAATTATAATCTTTTTATTATTTAAAATGTAATTTTTAATAAATGAGTTAAATATTTTGGAAAAAAATTTATAATATAAAGGCTTGAAACTTGGATGTTGTTGTAATCCAATCTCCTATACGCTAAAGAATCTTGTGCCGATCACGCTTAATAACGCCAAATTGATGTTATAACTTTTCCTCATAAATAGTAAAAACAATGACGGGTATTTACATTTCTTTTGTGAAACATTTGTTTTTATTTTGCGTAAACACGACAAAATATGCTAAAACGGACGGCGAGTTCGCATTCGCACAGTTTGATAGAATCTACTCTCTTTTTATACACATAAAATATGAGCACAGGAAGGGGAAATTGCATTCCATGGTTTTGACTAAATAGCCCTGATTGCTTCTAGTTTTGGACGAATAAAGTGACTTGATTTGGAAATGACAGCGTGCAATTAATTAGTAGAATAAGGTAGAAAAATTTAGAATTCGGATCCCACCTTGATGTAGACAAGACACAACACATGCCAACCGTCTTACGGCACTGAGAATCAAGGAGCCAACTTTCTGTGTCGACATGACTCGTAGACTGGAGACTTCACATATGTTTTCAACTGCAGTTATAACGCCAGCCCACCTGTAATCCTACCATAGTCCACTCTACACGAGGACCATTGCTGGCTGGTATACAGCTAAGTGCCCCTCTGGCTTAAGTGTAGCGGAATCAATTGCTATTTTCTTTTCTGTTTCATCACATTAGTGATGTGAGCTACTTGGTCAATTACGTGAATGTACTTTCCATCCGAATTGACCTGCATTACTTACTTATAGCTCACTATTCTAAGCAAGAAGTCATTATCATACTTCCCTGTCTTTTCGGCTAGCAGCTGAAATAAGCAGATAAGCCTTATCTCATTTCTCTGGGTGAGAAAGTGAACTAAGAAATAGACTAGGGTGGGGTTTTCTACCCCCATACTAATCGAACACAGGCAGGGGAAGGGCTAGACCAACTCCAACCAATCGGCTCTACTCCCTCCAATCAGATTCTATCTCTTTCTGCCTGCAAGAGCGCCTTCTCGAATCTTTCCATTCCATATTCATTCATTCCAGCCAGAAAGAATCAATCCTAATCGTAGTAAGGAAGGATGCACGCAATTAGAAAAATCATTAAAAAAACAATCGAAACAGTCCAGTTTGGAACCCACTGACAGCTCTCAGTCGCAGTACCGCCCTCAACGTGAGCGATCTGATGGCCATGCAGAACAATCCTATGGACTGTTAGGTCAGACTAGGGGGCGGACTGGTACAGGGCAGCTCTAGGCTCAAGCAGGCTGCAATAGAGAAGCTGCCCCACCGGGGCTTCTGAGGATCCACTTTGCAGGGACTAGCTGCTACGCAGCCGGTCTTGTTTTGATATTTATTTCTCTAGTGAGTATAGTTAAAACTATTAATAACTTAATAACACATGACTCAATGCTATGTTGTAATATTTGAGTCTGAAAGGCTTTATGCGACCTCTATACTTATTCCCTTTGTTGCTTCTAATTAAAATAGAATTTATTTGTAGACGCATAAGTGATACTCAAGATTTTCTTATGGATATTTTATATATAGTAATGCCCGGTCAATCTCGATTTGGATGACAACAATTATTTGGATTTGTACGAATTTTTCGTATAATCATTTTCTTTTATTATTCTGGTATTTTTTTTCATGATAAACTAGTAGCTCAAATATAATGATTTAATAGGACTGGATATATATTTGTAAGGTGGAATCTTAGTGCTTTCTTTCAAAATTCAATTTATGCTCATGAATCGTAAACACAAGTCATCAATTCAACTTATTATGTCAATGGCATGGAATATTAATATTGCGAGAATTATTTTTTTTCATTTACTAGTCTTCCTAAGTTCACAGGAATTCAAAATGTCATGTATAGTTAAGTGATACTAATTAAAACCCTTATTGTGTATACTTCGTACTATAGCAAGGAGGTTCTAGTTATACTTATCCACAAAATCATAATCAGTCTTTTAATTGATTCCACGTAGACTTACATACAAAGAGAAATTACACATTAAGAATCACTAATATTCATAATGTTTCCCAGAGTTATTCATGTAAGGAAACAAGTCCAAATTTATATACTTTTACTTCTTTTTTTTAAATACCACTTAGTCTACATGGTGAAAATGCTTCTTTTTATGTATATCCCAATTCCTTTTTAAATTTATCTATTGACTTTTCCATGA
This sequence comes from Pinus taeda, assembly GCA_000404065.3. Taxonomy (NCBI): domain Eukaryota; kingdom Viridiplantae; phylum Streptophyta; class Pinopsida; order Pinales; family Pinaceae; genus Pinus; species Pinus taeda. The sequence goes on along the minus strand of APFE030794661.1, from coordinate 20,886 downwards.
AATCAAGGCTTCAGTGGGCTTTTCAAAGCATATACAATAGAGTATTAGAGTATTTCATTGCAATATAAAAGAGTCCTCAACGTTGTCAAATATAATATATTCATGAAATCTCATATCTCATATCTGCCAAAAACGAGTCAAACCTTAATTCATACATCTCTTATCAATAACAATGTCCTATAATTTGTTTATTACTCATGCACACATATAAGTTTAATAAACAAAGAACAATAATATGAACAAAGTGGAGTGTCTTGCATAAATATCTTATTCTATAAGCAACATCATATCTCCATGTATGTAATAAATTTCTTATTATCATAAACCACTAACATAGATATGCACAAAACTTATTGCATGCGTACTTTAATCATAGTTTTCTATCATGTTCTAATATTTAGTAGAAGTAAACAACTCAGTATTAAAGCATAAAAAAATAAAAATAAAAAATCATTTAACCATAAAACAATGTATGGAGAGTACTCAAGAGCATAGAACTTTCCATCCACCCATGAATTGTTGCCAGTAGTTCCCTAGAACTAAGATCTTCTTGCCTTCATGAATCAACAACCTTTTTTGTTCCTATGTGGTTTATTTTATAGATTTCTTCCCTACATATGTTTAGCGGTGTCATGCTTTAAGGTTTTCTTGGCATTTTCCTCTTCAAAAATATTCTTTTCCTTTTATTTAAAATACGCATGTCTCTCCTGCTGTGCTTTATTCCACCCACTTAGTATTTCTCTCTCACTATGTGATTACCATAATATTTCTCCCGCATTGTGTTAATATTTTTAATTCTTTTCTCCTAGGGATTTTTAGGAGACTTTAAGGGACGATCCAACATGTGGACTTTAACCACCAATAGATTTTCATAAGCTATCAAGAAACCTTCTAAATATCTAGTGTTCTTGCTTTAATATTTCTAAACAATTAATTTATTAACTAAAAAAATAATAATATGATTTCATCATCACATAAGTCCTATTATGGCTTACATAGCGATTCGATCCAATAATAATCCAAAGTATAAAAACAGTGAATGTTTAAAAAACAAAACATAGAGGTGTCACACACAATCACCTCTAAAAAAGAAAAGAAGTTGATGTCGAGGTTCCTATAAATAGTCAGTGTAATAAGAATTGACTATGGAGGAGTGGATTTCTTCAAAATGAATTTCAATTTGATCAATTTCCCAAGGAATAGATACGAATATTGCAACTAAAAATATTTTTGAAAAATTAGAAGAATAACACATAGGTAAAAATGAAATTTGTTTTACGAATTCTAGTAATTCCCTATAAAAAAATTTCTTTTCATACTAAAACATTTTAGGCCTATTGTTGGGTGTTAGTTAATTATGCAACTATAAATTGAAACATATTGATTATAATAATATGTTTTTTGTGAATAAAGTATGACTAAGATACACAATTTTTTAATTGGCTGATAACTATGCTTTATAGGTATAAACTATGTTTCAAAGATTGCAAAAATTTGTTTCAAAATAAACTCAGGATAAATAATTCTTACAGGAAACTTGAAATTATATTTTACAGAATGGTATTATGTTCCAAATCTCTGTGGAAGAGATGCCATAAATATCATGATTAAGTAACTAAATGGCGCAAGAAATCGTGAATCATTGTCATTCACCACGTGCTAAGCCGATTTCTTCAGAATACTATTAACCAAAACGAAAGAATGATAACTCAAAACATTATAAGGAAATCAATACTCAGGTATTAGGAAAACCCAAATAAAACCAAACTGTTGGTGAATAAATACGAAGGATGCCTGCAGTAAAAGAGTTCCTAATAGGAACCATGCATGTATACATTAAACCGAATACGTATAAATTTGCAGAACAATTATACATAACGGTAACTAGCATTATGAGAAATAAATCTTTTGTTGGATGAAATAAACTGTGCCGAGACTGTGAGGGCGAACCCATAGAAAACAATCTAAGGGTTCAGAACCCAGCTCAGAGTTAAATTCCAGAGATCGAAGAACTTCTTAAATCCATGAAAAGAAATGGTAATGCGCCCATAATACAAAGTTATATATATATATTAGAAAGCTTGGAAGTAGGTTCAGCTCGAAGTCAAGAAAACCAAAATCATAACACTAGTTTATCAGTCTGCACATTGTGACTCGCTCAACAGCTAGAAGGCAGTTAAATGTCACAAAATATTTACAACCCCATGGATGAAAGTTCATGAGCAACAAATGGTAATGTAACAAATATCAAAACAGTTGAAACAGGAAACCCAGGTAGGGGCCAATTTGCAGTAACCCACGGCGAAATTACTGAAGGCTTCAACAACAAATAGAGGAACCTGCCAGCAAACGGCGGGGTCAACCCGAGAACCGGCACCCAAGATGCAGAGTCGAACGACCCATGAAACAAATCAACTCACCTGGAGGCGACGAGCTGGAAGGAATGACTACCACTTTCCCATCAAGGCAACGTGTAACCAACCTGTAACAAATCAAACGGACCTGTTAGCAATTCTGGGTTATCATAAACCATTAAACATAATCTGCGAATAAGTGAAAAGAAAACAGAGGTCAACGATATCGGCCATACCTTGGCTCGAATCAGGTAGAGCAAAATATGAAACCTGCAACAATGCCCGGAAAGGAACAAGGTGGCAGACAACCTGAACATTCATAAGACCTACATCAGGCAGAAGGGAAAAGAGTGTCTTTGCCATCACCATGGACAAAATGATACTAAATAGCTGTAATACGATGGAATAGTCAGTATACCTTTACCAGAACAGTCGACGGAGTAACAGAGGGTTCCAGCTCGGTGTAAACACCAGAGGCAAGTCGGGAGACACCTGTAGAAGCCGCGGTGGAAATGCCAAATGAACTCTCTGAAGGCAGGTGTATACCTCGCGAATGTCAAACCCTAATGAATAAAATTTGAAAAGCGGGATTAGCTCTCCATCGTTCGATGGACAAGAGCTCCCCCATCACCGTCGATTTCGTCTCAGGATCCCGAGATGCAGACCTTTGATCAGAGGAGTAAATATCAGTCACAGTCACCAGCGCGCATGGACAAGTAAGCACAGTAGGTAAGCCACATGGCAAACCTTGGTGGTTGACATTAAAACCTTGGGATTGAAAAATCATAAACTATGTACTTCCAGGATCCATATAGTACACCTTCCGCACGACATAATAGAGAACCTTTTAATGCAAGTCAATTATAACCTTTAACCCCTCATGTAACTTTACATGTAATCGTTGGAAAGTAAACATTATAATTTTTTTTTTTTTATGTGCATACGGGATATTCATGGTAAGAGTTGTGACAGGGGGGCACCGAGGTGAATACTAATTAAAATGTAATATTATTACATTTTACATAATATTTCCTATCACCCCAACCTAAATATCAAATCTTAGTATTTACCTAACCAGTGTTAATTTTGTAATTAAGTTTGTTTACTTTTAAACTTCAAATATGATGAAAATTTACAATAAGAAGTGGATTAGTTGAGGTAAATACTCGATGAAATTTAATATTATAGTATTATGTTTTACACAATATAAACTAGTAAAAATTTGATCGGGGTAGGCAAAAATATTAAGCAAAATGTAATAATTACATTTTACCTAATATTTCCCTACCTCCTCCACTCACCCTAGGTCACTCTCATAGCTAAGCTTATGCAATTATTATTATTATTATTAGACATAGATCAAAAGAATATATTACAATTATTATAATAGAGTGATTATCAAAGAATCCATTAGAATGAAGAAGTAGCTACTGTAAGGGACATGTTGCAAGTTAAGGGGAAGGGTCCTAACCAACAAATGAAATGCAGAACAAAGCATAAAAAAGCTACAGGGCCACCAAACATATCGAAACAATTTCCCAACACGAACATATCCTTAAAATAGGTTATATTCTACATTAATACCATTGGTCAATACCATGGATTCTTAGCACATTGTGTCAATACCATTGGTCACTCTATTTTTATTTATTTAATTTTGTAGGGTTATTTTTATTTTATTTTCGCCAAGTTAAAGTGTTTAAATTACATTAATTTACACTAAGTTACACATATCTATCTTCTTTTATTTTTATTTTTATTTTAAATGAGTCAAAATATTTGCATTACATTATGTTATGTTATGCCTAGCATATTGGCCTAGAGAACGCCTCTTAGCCTATTAAAAAATGAATAATTTTGTTTGAAAAATGAGAATTATTATTTTAAAATTTTAAATAAATATATTATATTTTAAAATGTTATATTCAAAATCTATAGTCCAAAATGGTTAAAACAAATAACAAATAAAACACTTCTCTTCAAGGGTTTTGGTAGCACTAGGGTTTCAGGCCACTTGATACCGCGTAGCAGGCTCTCCTCCTCACTCACTCATCTATCACCACTCCCTAACATTGTCCTTTGATTGAGCGAGCACATGTTAGGCCCTCTTGAGTGAGGGAGATCAACCCCCTCCTTCAGATGAGTACTACCTGGCGTACACCGAACACCCAATGATTCATCTTTTAGTTTGGGGGAACATAAGGGTAAACAAACTGAAACACCTACTCTAAGAGCTTAATGGAAGTCCCAAATATAGGGTGAATGCATTCCAAAAGATGCAAAGGATCCATGAGTGGTGATCCCTAACCATCGCCTAGAACAATCTCGATAAGTCATACAAGATCATGGAATAATCTATAAATTTATAGGCATTTGGTCCAAAGGATCAAATATTCTCTGATGGATCCAACTCAAGTGGTTGTTGAAAGCTCCATTTGATCTCTGTCTCTGCGCCAAGGTTTTCTTCACACTGATATGTTGGGTTGTGTTATATTCTTTCGACGACTAACCTACGTAGTGAACCGGGGGGTTAGAGGGGGGGCGGAGCCCCCCCTTCGTTGCGGTGATTGCGCAGCGGGGGGGTCACAGGGGGGGCGGTAGCCCCCCTCTACGGGGTTCGGGGCAGCGCGCTGAGAAATTTTTTTTTGGACCCTATATTAAGTTGGGCGAACCTACCTATGGTTTTCGGGCCATGGTTTTGAACGCGATGGTTTTTCAGTCCATGGTATTGAACGCTTCGACATGTATAAATATGTATTGGAACATTGAAAGGAATATAATGAAAAATCAAGCTGGTAGTCTCGGTTTTGAGATCCAGTGGGAAATCTCTGTGTATATGTGTTTTATGTGTTATTCTCTCGCATTTTTATTTTTCCTGTGATTTAGAATTCGTATGCAGGTAATTTCTGTA
>APFE030794661.1:0-14464 GCA_000404065.3 Pinus taeda | reverse complement strand
GCTTCTTCAAGTACACATGTAGATCATGAGGCATGGTTGATTGACTCAGGTGCATCCTTTCACTTCAATCCCCATAGAGAGTGGTTTTGCGAGTATGAGAAATACGATGGTGGTGATGTCTTGTTAGGAGATGATAAGAAGGCTAGAATCATTGGTCGCAGAAAAGTAAAGTTGAAGTTGCAAGGTGGAAGGGTTAGAACCCTTTCGGGTGTTCTGCATATTCCTGCGTGGGCCAGAAATCTGATTTCTGTAAGTAAGTTGGATGATGTAGGTGTAAAGACAGTGTTCGATAAGGATACCTGCAAGATTGTTCGAGGAGCACTGGTATTGATGCGGGGAGTTCGGATTGGAACTCTATACAAGCTACAAGGTAGCACTGTTGTTCACAGGTGCAATAGTTCTATGGGACCTGAAAATGGAGCATAAAATCTAGTGGTCTCTGGAGAGAAGACCATGTTGTGGGATCAAAGGCTTGGACATATTAGAGAGAAGGGCCTTCGAATACTTCATGGTAAACGTATGGTAGAAGGTATGAGTAACAGCTCTCTGGATTTTGATTTCTGTGAAAATTGTGTATATGGGAAGCAGAATCGGGTGAGTTTCCCCTCTGGTGGTAAGAGGACGAAACAAATATTAGAGCTTGTGCACAGTGATGTGTTTGGACTGTGAAAGTTCCATCACTGGGTAAGTCTGTGTACTATGTATCATTTATAGATGACTTCTCAAGGAATACATGGATATATTTCCTTAAGAAGAAGTCTGAAGTCTTTGACAAGTTTAAAGAATTTAAGGCTCTAGTGGAAAATCAGACAGAGAAGAAGATAAAGGTGCTGAGGACAGAAAATGGTGGAGAATTCTGCAGCAAGGAATTTGAAGAATTCTGTAAGAAGTGTGGTATAGCACGGCAGAAGAATACTCCATATACACCTCAGCAAAATGGAGTCGTAGAAAGAAGAACAAGACGTTGATGGAAAGGGAAGCATGCTCAGTGGTGCCGGGTTAGGACAAGAATTCTGGGCAGAGGCGGTGGAGACAACATGTTACCTGGTCAACAGATCACCTTCATCAGCATTGGAGGATAAAATTCCACAAGAGGTATGGACTGGTAAGAAACCCTCTCTTTCACATTTGAGGGTATTTGGATGTCATGCATATGTACATGATCAAAAGGAGAGACGAACCAAGTTGGATAGTAAATCTGAAAAGTGCATCTTTATTGGGTATAAGGATGGTTTAAAGGGTTATAAGATTTGGAACACAGTAACAAGGAAGGTTGTGTACAACTGAGATGTGGTGTTTAGAGAGGTGAAAGATGTTAGTAAACATGAAGTTCAACCAAAGGAACCTAAGAAGATAGAGTTTGAGCTAAAGGGTGAAGAATTAGACTCTATAGCAGAGGAGGAATCAGAAGATGAAGAGCCACAAACTCCGGGTGTGAGAAGATCAATTCGTGAAAGAAGGCAGCCAGAAAGGTATAGTCCATCTGCTTTTTGTCCAAATTTTGCTTTATCTATTACTGATGATGATCCCAGAACTGTGAAAGAAACAGTAGATTCAAAGGATGGAAAACTCTGGAAAGAGGCCATGGTTGATGAAATGGCATCTTTGCACAGAATTGAGGCTTGGGATCTGGTGGAGTTACCAGTTTGAAGGAAATGCATTGGCAGCAAATGGGTGTTCAAGGAGAAGACAAATGCAGAAGGAAAGGTGGAGAAATACAAAGCTCGGTTGGTAGCAAAAGGTTATTTCCAGGTGCCGGGAATTGATTTTGGTGATATTTTTTCTCCTGTTGCCAAGGTAACTTCTATTAGGTTACTTTTATCTGTTGTTGCTGCTTTTGATTTTGAGGTAGAACAGATGGATGTGAAGACAACATTTCTTCACGGGGATTTGGAAGAGGAAATCTACAAGAAGCAACCTGAAGGCTTTGCGGTGAAGGGTAAGAAAGAACTGGTATGCAAGTTAAAGAAGTCTCTGTATGGGTTAAAACAGTCACCAAGGATGTGGTATCAGAAATTTGATACATCTATACGGGGACTTGGCTTCACCAGAAGCAAAGCAGATCACTGTGTGTATTTTAAAATTAATTGGTGACTGTGTTATTTATCTGGTCTTGTATGTGGATGATATGTTGCTGGTTGGAAATGACAAAGAAATTATCCAGGATTTGAAGACCCAATTGTCCTCCAAATTGGACATGAAATATCATGGTGCTGCAAACTATATTTTGAGCATGGAAACTAAAAGAGATCGAACAAAGAGGAATCTTTGGTTAAACTAGAGGAAGTCTGTCGAGACAATATTACAGAGGTTTAATATGTAGGATAGTAAACTGGTGAAGGTTCCTATTCCTGCAGGTGTAAATTTATCTGCTGAACAGTGTCCCAAGACACAAGAAGAGGAAGAGGACATGTCCCGTGTTCCATATGCAAGTGCAGTCGGTAGCCTGATTGTATGCGATGGTCTGTACTAGACCAGACATGTACATGCAGTGGGAGTATTGAGCAGGTTTATGTCAAAACCAGGGAAGGAGCACTAGACAACAGTGAAGCGGGTATTCAGGTATTTGCGTGGCGCTAGTGATTATGGTTTGTGCTACCAAGGAAGACCAGGATTGGATAGAATGTTGGATATTCGTGGCTTTGTTGATGCAGACTGGGTTGGAGATCTGGATCAAAGCAGATCTACAAGTGGGTATGTGTCTAACTTATTTGGAGGTGGAGTCAGTTGGATGAGTAAGAAACAATCTATAGTGGCACTATCAACTACAGAGGCAGAATACATGGCAGCGACTCATGCAAGAAAGGAAGCAATTTGGTTGCAAAGATTGTGTTCAAGTATGGGGTTAGTACAGGGAGATATAAGAATAGACTGTAACAACTAAAGTACAATTTTCTTGGCAAAGAACCTTGCATATCATTCAACGACAAAGCACATTTATGTTCAATATCACTTTGTGAAGGATATGACAAAAGACAAAAAGGTGTTGCTGGTAAAGGTGGACACTTTAAAGAATACTGCAGATGCATTGACAAAATCTATGAGCTCTGAGAAGTTCTCTTGGTGTAGAGAAACAATGGGCATTGCAAGGTTGGATAAATGACTAAGCTCTCTTGTACCCCCCTGTGGAAAGAAAACAACAAAGTGGGAGAATGTTAGGTTGTGTTATATTCTTTCCATGACTAGCCCACGTAGTTAACCGGGGGGTTAGAAGGGGGGCTGAGCCCCCCCTTCATTGCGTCGATTATGTAGTGAGGGGACTCACAAGGGGTTTGAGGGGTGCAAGTAACCCCACTCTATGGGGTGCGGGGCAGCGCCCCAAAAAATTTTGGTTTTGGACCCTATATTAGGTTGGGCGGACCTACCTATGGTTTTGTGCATGTTTTTCGCACATGGTTTTGGATGTGATAGTTTTCGGTCCATGGTATTGGATATTTTGGCATGTATAAATATGTATTATAACATTGAAAGGAACATAATGAAAAATCAAACTGGTAGTCCCGTTTTTGGATCCAGGGGAAAATATCTGTGTATATGTGTTTTATGTGTTATGCTCTCGCATTGTTTATTTTCTATGTTTTAGAATTCGTATGCAGGTAATTTCTGTACGGGGTTAAAACTCTATATGAAATGTGGCAAGCACTAACAGACTTGTTCCAAAAAAGTAGCGACCACAAGAAGTCGACACTCAAGGATAAGCTTTGAAATATCAAGATGTAGAAGAGTGAATCTATTCAGCGGTACCTTAGCAGGGTCACAAAATGTCGTGATGAACTTGGTGGAGTTGGTGTTACTGTTCTAGAAGATGATTTGGTAAACCTAATGACCTAAACTTATGCAAGAATGCAACAGAATTTAGATATAGACACAAACACAGAGATGCAGCAGAAATATAACTTCATTTCATTAATATCCAAGAAATGAAAAATGCTTACATAAAAAATAGAAATAAACTAGCTCGGGCGATGGTAGCTTCATCTCTGAGAAGAGATGTGGCAGATATATTCCTATGAACTATGTTACAATGAGGCTCAGTGGCCTTTTTATCATTGAGAAACAATGAGAAGCCCTAAACATCCAAAAACCTAACCCTAGGAGATGAAGCACAAAAAGCTTATGGGCCCCGTTGGGGTAAGTTGGAACGTCAACTTCCTAGGGTCATAACTTTGGCATACGATCTTCGCTTGGCTATCATCATAACTCTTTTCGAAGATTTCGAAGAGGATGTCAAAACCAATTGGAAAATTGGTTTGGCACTTTTTTGGTCTCCCTGTTTTCCCTAAAAATGCCTTTTATTCCCTTAAAACGACTTTGGAAGTTTAGGAGTCGAAAAACAACCAAAAATGGTAAGTTGTGCTACATTAAGGAAAATGAAAAGAAACAATGGTAGGGGTCCAAGTGGAATAGGCGGGTGGCCACCAATATCCACTTGGATCACTAGGCCTTCTCGGCCTTCCTAAGAGCTGGCATAGCTACCAAGATTCGTTGAACAGGAGGGAGAAACTACCAAACTGGGAACACTTATGGTACAATTTGGTATAGGAGAAGATAAGGCAGAATACCAGAGATGGAACCTCATCCAACTATGATGATGAGGAAAATTATGCCTTATATCGAAAGGTAGAGAAGGGGAAAGCAAAGAAATCCCAATCCAAACCACAGTCTAGTCAAGGGGGCAAGAAGAAAGACTTATCCAAAATTAAATGCTTCAATTGTCATGAATTCAAGCTTTAAGCCACGAAGTGTCCACACAAGAAGACAAGAAAGAAGACCTCAGGATGAGTGGAAGGTGAATATTTGGCTTCATAGTTTCAAATTGAATTCATCCTTATTGCATGCATCGTGAGCACAGTGATAAGGAGCATGTGGTACTTGGACAGTGGTGCCTTGTTCCACATGATGAGAAACAATATTTTTTCAGTGACATGGAGGAGAAACACCTCAAGATGCACATCAATATGGGAGAGGATGGAAGGTATAGCGCGATCGGTATTGGTATAGTCACCTTCCATAGGGAGCCGGCTCCCATCTCAAACTCAAGGATGTCATGTTTGTTCTAGGCCTAAAGAAAAATCTCGTTTCAGTTGCAATGTTGGAAGAATGTGGTTATGATGTGATATTCAGTAAAGGGAAATCATTCATAAGGCACATAGCCATGGGACATGTGAAGTGGATCGAGGTTCGTGTGAAGAACTTGTACAATCTATATGTGAAAGACTGTAAGCACGAAGGCAAAGAAGGTGCAAAGTTGCGATTTCGGTGAACTATGGCATAGAAGACTTGGCCATTTGTATCATGGCGCCCTGAAGACTATGTAATAGATAACCACAGGCCTCCCCAAAGGATCACTTGAGAAAAAAGATACATGCAAAGGGTGTACCATGGGGAAGGACATGAAAGCCTCATTCGATGATTAGGACAACAAAGCACATGCAGTTCTTGAAAGGATTCACTCTGATGTCTGTGGAACTTTCTCGGCAGCCTCCACTTCCAGGCACAAATATTATGTTATCTTTGTAAATGACTTCTCACGGAAGTGTTGGATATTCATCATGCAAAAGAAGGATGAGACATTCTCCAACTTCGTAGAATTCAAAGCACTGGTAGAGAAGGAAAACGATAAGAAGGTGAAGGCTCTCAGGAGAAATAATGGAGGTGAGTATGTCTCGAATGAGTTTAAATTTTTTTGTGCAAAAGAAGTCATTCGATGAGAGGTGACAACAACCCAAAACCCACAATAGAATGGTGTGGCTGAGAGAAATAATCATAGTGTTGTCTCGAATGAGTTTAATTTTTTTTGTGCAAAAGAAGTCATTCGATGAGAGGTGACAACAACCCAAAACCCACAATAGAATGGTGTGGCTGAGGGCGATGTTGCATGACCAAGGCCTACCACTGTATTTGCGGGAAAAGGCATGCAACACAGTAGTATACTTGTAGAACTAGAGTCCTCATCGGATTTTACGAATGATTATAATAGAGAAGGCTTTCTTAGGGAGAAAGTTGGATTTGTCTCACTTTAGGATGTTTAGAGCATCAATTTATTTCCATGTCTCCAAAGACTCCGGGAAGAAGCTTGAGCCAACAACTAAGTTGGGGGTATTTGTGGGTTACAAAGAAGCTCCTCAGAACTACCATGTGTACCTTCCATCCCTCAGGATGATGGTTGTTCAAAGGGATGCAAAGTTTGATGAGGAGAAGGAAATGATATGTTCTCTTGAGAGGGAGCTTCAGTTGCAACTAGATCAGGAGCTTTTGGCTCCAAAGGAGGAGCCTTAGGAAGTTGTGGAGCAACCACAAGTTGAGGAACAAAGGGTGGAGAGAACCACTCAAGAAAAAACATCTAGAGAAGGAAAAAAATGAACCAAAGAAGCTGAGAAGCTATTGCATGATGTTAGAGAGATTGTGGGAGCACCCACTTCTTAGCGCGGGAAGAGAAGGTCACCAAATTGGTACACTAGCTACATGGCTCTAATGATTTATTTGGTTGAGATTGAGCCATCCTCTTTCGAGGAAGTAGTAGAGAAACCTGTATAGGTTGATGCAATGGTAGAGGAATATGATTCCATTGTAAAGAATAGTGTTTCGGAAGTGATCCCAAGATTTCAAATAAATCAGTGGTGGGTTCGAGATGGATTTACAAGGTAAAGCATGCAACAAAAGAAAGCATAGAGAAGTATAAGGCCAAATTTGTGGCCAAGGGACTATCTCAACTTGAGGGAATTGATTATGAGGAAACCTTTGCACCAGTCACAAGGTATTCATCCATTAGATCTATAACTTTTTTGTTAGCACAGATGGGGTGGAAGATCCACCAGATGGATGTAAAGACAACATTCCTCAATGGATTTATTGAGGAAGAGATGTACATTGAGAAACCATAAAGTATTTTAGACCTTTGACCAAGAGTCCCATGTGTGCATACTCAAGTGAGCGTTGTATGACCTCAAGCAAGCACCCTGTGCTTGGTACACTAGGATCGAAAACTATCACCAATTTGGGCTTCACCAAAAGTGAAATTGATGCAACATTTATCCTATTTTGGTAGAAGGTGAATTGATGATTATTGTCTTACATGTTGATGATTCTATTTTAACAGATGATGGTAAGTTGATAAGATCTTGCAAGGAGCACCTTGCAAGAGAATTTGAAATGAAGGATATGGGACTCATGTGATACTTCCATGGATTGGAAGTATGGAAAGGAGATGGGGAATTGTTTGTCGCTAAAGGAAATTATGCTAATGAGATACAAAATAATTTTCACATAGAGAGTAGCAAACCCATGGAGACACCTCTAACATCTAGTTGGAGGAAAGAGGATGCTACTTCAGGTGAAGCAGTGGAGGTTACCATCTATCGGTAGCTTGTGGGTTCACTAATGTATTTGGTGAACTCACGACTAAGTATGTGCTATGCATTTAACCAACTTATTCAAGTTACAGTCAAGCCAACCAATTTTTTCGAAGGGAAGCTAAGCATGTTCTAAGGTGCCTCAGAGGCACCACCCAGTTTGGACTATGGTACAAACGGAAAGATGGAGTGAAGCTGTGTGGCTTCACAGATGCATATTTGGGGGGGGATTCCATTAGAATAGAAGAGTACTTCAGGAGGAATTTTTAGTGTTGGGTTCCTGATACAACATGAAGCAAATATCAGTGGAACTCAACTCAAAAAATGCATAATAGATAGCTACAAGTCAAGCAACATGTGAGGCAATCTGGATGAGAAAGATTCTTGTGGGACTATTTAGTCATATGATGGATCCTACTGTGATATACTGTGACAATTAGAGTTACCTCAAGCTCTTTGAAAATTCAGTATTTCACAATCAATCCAAGCATATAGATATCCAGTGTCACCATCTACGAGATTGCGTGCAAAGATGAATAATGTTGTTTGATTACACTCCAACAGAGGAACAAGATGTAGATATTTTGACAAAGGATTTTTCAAAGGGTTAATTCAAGTTCTAGAGAGGCAGGATCAGGGCATCTGATAATCCATTGCTTGCTGAGAGGGAGTGTTCAAAATGCAACAAGAAAAATATCAGTTTGACTTGCCCTTATCAAACTAGAGAAAATTTGAATTTCCATTTCAGCAGACAACCTGGATGAGTTAACTTGAGTGACATGGCTTGTCTCACCCAGTTAGCTTAGATAATTTGAGATGGAATACTTAAGTTCAATTGAGCACGAGTGATGCTAATTTCTACCAATCTGATTCAGTTAAATTGATTTATTTTCACTTAAACTAGCTCTAACTGTTAGAGGAACTATTGGAAGGTCAAGTTGTGCACTGTGACTTCATCCACACTTAGTGATCAACCGGTTAACCGATCAATCAACCCAAAATAATAGTTGCATGCATAGAATTCAAGTTACCCATTTGAGGTGGAGGTTCCAAGGAATTGTACTATCAGTTGTAGGCTATTCTGAGGTGTACAGGTGGTGCATGTAGTCAGAGGATCAACCTAAAGGAACTACGCAATTCGATTGAGTAGTTTCCTAATTAATAGGGGCCTCATTCCTCAAGGAACATCACAAGTAAATAGGAGCTTAGAGGGCTTGAAAATTGGCTAAGTGTTGGCCAGAGTCAGTAAGTCAGGCAAAGGGATAGACTATACACTTATAGGTTGTGCGTAGGCTTGAGAAAGCATATGTATTCATCCATATTCGTTGATTAATGCAATACAGATAGGAAGGGGATTTGAGTAGTTGCTTTCCCTTAGATAAATATTTGTGTATGTACGTTAATTCTTGATGCACGTTTATGATTTTAGTTCTTGATCGTGAATTGAATTCCACAGAGTAGTAGAGTAGATTTGAGTCTTGTGTTTTTAGTAAATTACATGAGTAGTTTCATATCTACACATTAATGTCTATAGGCATTGTTAGTGGAATTTGATGATGAAGTTAAATTGCTAGAAATATTCATGAGAGAACCTAAGAATGAAATTTTATTTCATTCAACCCAACAGGAAGAAAGCAACAAATATCATTGGCGAACTATAGAAGATGGAACAAAGGTTGAAAAAGAAGCTAATGCACATGGGTGAACAACAAACTACATGTTTTTGAACAACAATGAAGAGAAGAAAGTAGCCATTTTCATGATTGATTGCAATTTTTGGGAATTTAATATTTTGCAGGTGCAGGTAAAGGTGAGAATTTAAAGGGTGAAAGTCTATATTTTATAAAGCAACCATGGATAAGGAAAAAAGGTTCCTTAGACGATTTTCGAAAGATGCTTAGTGATGAAGAATGGAAGATGAATACTCAAAGGGAAATAAAGACCATGAAATTTTCAAGTTTTGAACCAAGGTTACAATGATGCAGTGTCAACATCATGGATCAATAAAAGGGTGTATTAGACATAAATATTGAGTAGTTATGTATTATGATGAGGAAATTTCCTAAGAGGCATATTGAAGTGAATAAAACATTCAACAAATAAAATTAGTTGATTTCAAGAGAATGCATCAACAAGGAAAATGGAGCATTGTAAAATAAATTATGGAAACTAGGAAGATCAAGGACAACAATAGCACATCAACAACAAATGAGGAAGTTCAACATCAAAACATAGATTTTCAAATATGATTGTGGAAATAAGGAAAATGGATAGCAAAAAAATAAAGTTTGGGATCTAGGGGGAGAAGAAATTATAGTAGGTGCACCTACAATTGAAAAATATCAGACAACAAAGGTGAAGGGTACAACCAATAGAAGTACGCACATGAACAACATTCCATGAATTTTTTTTACTTAGGGAGTTTGACGCAGGAGCATTATAGGCAACAACAATACCTAGGAGGTACTTCTATCTTTACTAAAGGGAGTGGGTTCTCTTGATCTAATTTGAGTCAAATTAATGTAAATAAAAGATAGGAATTAGTTTTGATTATGAAATAGAGAATTGATTATATACACTTAGTTGAGAAATGAGGAGATAATTTCCTCATCGACATGTAATACAATATTTGAGGAGAATTCTTAAGGAGTAGGATTTTTTAGGGTTATATTTGATGATTAGATCCATATTTAGTGGATCTCAACCAAGATTATCTCATTGTTAGATATCTTAGGAGGATTTTAGGATCCAAAAGATTTTAAGAGTTAGTTTAGGATCTGAAAACAATTTTAGTTAAGATCTATTTGTATAAAATTATGTAATCCTATGAGGCATTTTAGAGTGGATGAGAGTTGTGAGAGAGTGGCCAAGGGCAAGGAATTCCCATATTGTAAATCTAGCGCATTTGAAAATATTTTTCTGTAAATAGAATTTTAGGTGTGATTTTCATAATTTGCATTAGCATTTCAAATCCGTGTTTTTTTTGTGGTTGTGAAATTCAGGATTTTCTTTCTGAGAAGATTGAAGTGTAGATATCCTACCCATGTGTTAATGAAATGAATTTTGATGCCGTATGTGAATCATTAGAAGGAAATGAATATTGTATGATATTTTTTTGATATAGTCACAAAATCATATTAATTAATTTATGTTGATTAATATTGAACACAAATAAAATGAATATACAATGACTAAATTAATCGTTTATAATTATTATTAATGAAAGTAAATGAAATGAATATACAACGCTAAATTATTCATTTATAGAATAAATATGAAATTATAAAAAAGAAAATGATTATTGGAAATGACAAATTTGTGACCACGAATGACGACTAAAATTTGCATATAGATGATTATTGGTGGCTAATTTATAGTATATTTTCTCGCGACCACCATTTTGGTCATTATTTTGTTTCAACTGAAGACTAAATTTTTCATGTAAATGACTATTAGTGGCTAATTTATAGTATCTTATCTCGTGACCAAAATTTTGGTCATATTTCTTTGGTCATTAATTGGTTTCCTCGGGTGATCACATAGTAGTGTTTTTGGTCATTAAATGTGTAAATTATGAATAAATCAATGGCTAATTCAATGACCGAATTCACGACTACATATACTACTAGACAATAAAATTAAGGCATCCAATTAACAACTAATTTAAATGCGACTAAATTGGTTACAAATAGAAGGTATTGTAAATTAGTCACTAATGTCCATGTGACCAAACATAGCCATTTATATGCGATTTTTAGTAGTTTTTTTAGTCACTAATTTATGTTTTTCTACTAGCGATAATAGAAACAAGAAGCTAGGAAAATTCGTTGAAATCAATCATTGGATGGTATAAACATAGGACTGAATCAAGGGATTAATGATTATGATTCCAATATAGTGTTGAAGGTGGGATACTCTATTCTTCCGAAAATAATTGCACTCTTCTATTGGAAGGCTTCATGTGGAGGGTTCATAGTATCAAAGAGTCATTTATTTTACTATTGAGGAATGACCAATTGTCTCCACCATGGACATAAAAATTGAGAAGGAAGAGTGGCTTATGATCCATGCCAACACCATTGTGGCCAATGGATAGGTGTCATCAAGGCACTATGATGGATTATTCAATAAAAATTACTTTTATCATAAACAAATTATTATGAAGGAAAGATGATCCTGATAGTGATGATGCATTCATGGTAAGTTGATTCTTGATGTTGTTGAATTTTTTATGGGGAATAAATATAAGAAAAGGTATATTAATAATGGGTTCTATAAAGAGTTTTTAGACCCTTGTAGAAAGAAGAGAACTATTAAAGAAGTAGACATTTCAGAAAATTAATAGTATATTGTGGTTCTAAATAAGGCAAGATTTTGTGAAGGTTGTTGTATTGGAGTAGAAGATGAATCACACATTGTAATTTAACTATTTTCACATTGTCATAGAGCCCCTTTGTGACACTATGGACAAAATTGTTAGCACTCCTATTAAGGAAGATGTATTTTCTCTTGAGGATGTTGAGTCTGAGATATTTAATAAGCTCGCTAGTGGGAAAGCTAAAGATATTGAAGGATACCAAGCTGAAATATTAAATATAAGAAGATCTATCACCATTCCTTGTCTCCACAAGTTTCTCAATTCGGTTGTAAAGCATGGGTTCCCTAAGCCTTGGACGTAAAGCCTTATTGTGCGTATCTTTAAAAATGGGGACAAAATTGCTCCCTCTAACTATATGACCATTATGATTAGCCACATCTTAGACAAGGGTCTCATTTTGGATAAGAAGATTAGTCATTAGCTTGAAATCCATGGTAAAAGAGCTAAAGGATAAGCTAGTTTTAGGAGATACCATTGCCACTCTCAAGATCATTGTTGCGGAATCTTGCAATCGTAAAGTTGATCCCTTTTGTTGCTTTGTGGACTTTAGAAATGACTTTGACACTGTTCCTCAGGATAAGCTTTTGAAAATACTTGATGAGATAATGATTCCTTCTGAGTTGATGGTTGTTGCGATTCGCCTCTACGAGATGATTGTTTCCAAGATTAAGACCAACGAAGGGTGGTCTAAAGATTATAAATGCAATATCGAGGTTAATCAAGGGTGTCCCTTTTCCCCTACCCTTTTTGGTATTTACATTGATAAGCTATAGGAGTGTTTGGAAATTGTGGGGTGCAAGGGGACCAAGTTTGCTGGTATTATCATTACTCTTCTCCTCTACGTCGATGATATCATTCTTCTTGCCAGAAGCCATGAGGACCTGGACAAGAAACTTAAGACTCTTCATGACTATTGCTCCAAGATGGGTATGGTGGTTAATACCGACAAGACTAAAATCATGATAATTAAATCCAAAAGGATCACCCATGGAAATTTCGTATATGATAACAATTTCTTGGAGGTCTCTTCTTATAAATATTTGGGTATTGACATTCCTTATCAGCTCAACTGGAATTACAAAATTGTGAAAATTATTAGTGGAGGTTGGAAACCTTATTATGAGCCTAAAAATAATTGTAAGGTTGTTGATCTTTGTATTTGGAGTAAAAAAAGGTTCTTCTTTGAGACCCTCGTCACCCCTAATGTCTTATACAATTGTGAAGTATGGCATTGCAGTATATCTAAAGGGTCATGGAGAAAGATTAAGATGATTCAAAAGCAATTCATTACCTACAATCTCAAGATTAAGGGAAATACCCCCTATCCTATCCTCCTGATCAAAGTTAGCCTCTCCCTTATTGAAAGCAGAGCTATGTTTAAGTATCTAATGTATAAGAAGAATGTTTACAACATGGAATCCAAGAGGATTCCTAAAATTGCTTCTAACTTTAGTCAAAACCCACACCTTCGCCTCAAGTGTGGGTGACATAAGGATGCCCAGTCTTGGCTCAAACATGGGGGGGTAAATAAGGAGATCATCCTGGGAAGAAAGGATAGTGTCAAAGATACTTTCACCTCCAAGTCTAAGGATAGGCTATGGGATGATAAGGAGTTGGAGGGTAAAATTAAACTAAGATACTATAAGGAGGTGATCAACCCCACCCTTGAGAACCAGAATTATCTTTCTATTTTGACCAGCTTGAAGAAAAAGATGAACATTGCTAAGATTAGAACTAATTCTCTTGACCTTCAGAGTGAAACTAGGTGGTGGTCTACTCCCAAGATCCCTTGGGACGATAGAATTTGTCATCTTTGTGATACTAAGAGGGTGGAGGATGAAACACGCTTTCTTTTAGATTGTCTAGCCCTTACTCACATCCGCTCTCATTTCCCTAACATCTGTCACACTTCCAATCTTCTTGACTTGTTAAGTCAACCCGACTATAGTGATCTTGGGGCGGTTCTTTCCCTTATTTTTTAGCATAGAAATAATATTCTAAAGAATTACAATTAGATTCTTCCTCTTTTTAAGGTCAAGTAGATCACATTGGTCTTAATGCACCACCACGACCACCAATTCAAAAAGAAAACAGGAAAATCATTTCAAACTAAAATTTTGTCACCTTAAATCTCTATTATAATATATAATTATATATAATGAACCTAAAAAACAAAAAAGTCATTTCAAACCAAAAGTTTTTGTCACTGAAATTTTTTAATATATATATATATAAATAAATATTTTAAATAATATTTATTTTTTCTAATTAAAAAATAATTACAAATATTTGTTTAAAAGTATAATAGTCAATAACAAAATAATAAAACAATCCCAGAAATTGCTCATATCTTCATCATAACCCGGCCCTATCATTTTAATATTCCCGAAGTTGAAGCTATCTACAAAATATTTAAATGTTTCGAATATTTATTTAAATTGAAAAAAAATTATCTACAAAATATTTAAATGTTTCGTATATTTATTTAAATTGGAAAAAAATTAATAACAAATTTTTAAATGATGTGGAGCTTTGTTAATATTATAATTTTGAAATTTGGAGTAATATTTATTTGATACTAAAATTATTTAGTCAAGTAAAGGTGTAATGGTTAAGTAAAGATGTAAAAGTTAATGTGGTCTTTTTTAATAAGTTAAAGAGTCAGTGTGACTTATATTCAATATTATTTTCACAAATATCTAGAAAATTAATATTTCTTAAATCACAAGTAATT
>APFE030794660.1:13199-28382 GCA_000404065.3 Pinus taeda | reverse complement strand
TATCCAGTCGGAGCCACCATCCCAAACGGAAAAGGAGCTGTATTAAGGTCTGGACCGGGTGGTTATCCCCCAATGTTGTTGCAGCGATTTTCGAGGCATCAACAGAGTGGAGGAATCACCCAACCAACAATGAAAACAACAGTTACTAGGTTTTACGACGCCGGAATATGTCTCTAGCCTAGACCTCTAGATGTTGTGCGTTAGGTTCCAAAGCGTTGTTAGATTCAATAAATTTATTTTAAGTTGATCTTGCTTAAAAATTTTCCTTTCAGGTTCACCGCGTGATGTGTATATAATTCCTAAAATGCAGTCTAAGATGATAAACAAACGTTTAATCTTCTTTTTACAATGAAAATCCTGGCCATTAAGGAAAGAAAGTTAAGAATCTTTCTGCAAAGAGAACAGAGCACATGCTAAATGCAGTGTCCTAAATCAAACCAAGCAGTCAAAATACAAATGCACATGCATGTATTTGTTTTTAGCCTTCTTAATGTATGAATGATGATAAGAAAGCTATGTGCAAATCTGAATTATTTTCAAAGCGACAACACTCAACCAATTTCTTTTCAAAATGAAGTGAAGGTAAGAGACACTTTGCGATTTCGAAATGAAAATTACTTTTCGACACTTTTAAACTATTAATTCAAATAATATGCAATAGTAACCGTATAATCAACTATCAAGAACAATGGGATTGTCTTCTAAAACTGAAAACGACATCTACGACACTTTCAGATCAAGAAACGACAGTTCGACTATGCTACTTTTTTGCAAAAGAGAACTGAAAATGATGCACAATACATAAAAAAACTTACAATTCTTTGCACTAAGGAGGTGGAATAATGTAAGAGAAGGGGGGTTTTCACAGAAATACACTGACCATAGGCAGCAAAACTCTTGAATAGGACTAAAAACAGTGAGAAAAAACTACAGTGTAAAGGTAAATTTAACCTTCCCTGACCATCGCACTTGTCACACTATGAATTCAGTATGTAGTGCACCTACTGCACTTGGGAAGTGCGATGCACACAGTCTGCCTTGAAGGCAGGGTGTGATGGTACCAGTGTGAAACTTTAAACAAGTATTTACTCACAATTTGCAATTCAGTTCAGGGATTTAGGCCGAGTAAGTAATGTTCAATATTTGTAAAACACAGGGGTGATCTAAAGAGATTACTAGAGCCACCACTTAGGGAAATTAGACTGTTTGCAGATCGATTGTATTCATAAAAAAACCCGAAGATAGACTGAAGCAGTATTGATCTACTTTGCATTTGTATAATAAATGCAGTTCGAAGGCTAGCTGGCTTGGCTTCAGGCTCCGTCTGTAAGTTTATAAAAGAAACAAAGATAGATAGGCTAACAAACAATCTAGTCACTCCCCAGCAGAGTCACTATTTTGTTACCTGGAATAGTGTCCACTCGGATGCTGCTATTCCCACTAAGACTGGTAGCTATCTTAGAAACAAACAGGTAAAGTCTATTTTCGATTTCCTTTATGAAAATAGATAAGAGGAGAACCAAGGAGACTAATCTTAGTCTTGCGCTTGATTTTCTCTCCTTCCTGATAGAGCTTTGCCGCTTCTTCTTCACCTACCCAGCTTCGAAGAGCACCTGTGGAATCATAGCAACATACTACTATCGAAGAATAAAGATCTATATTCATAAATAACACAGGACCAGATGTGTGTTAACCATACAAATGCATATATAAACAAGTACACAAGAATATGGAGGAAAACTTGAATAGCTTTATTAAGATTAAAAGCAGAAAGAGGATTACAACCATATGTTCTGACCCAGCATCATCCTCCAGCTAGAAAGCCCTTCTTCACCTCAAGAAAAGCTTAGATCAACCAACACTATGAATGTACACTAGAAAACCAACAACACTTGTCTATAAGATACAAAATTCCAGCCTCTGGATCTCCGTGATGAGGGATCCATATATAGATGATTATAGGGAGGTGAGTCACCTTCTGGGGTCTTGATTAGTGTCCTCTCTCTGATAGTTCCTGCTTCCACTTGGAGAATGATGATATCTTACTCATCCTTGGTCGAAAACAAAGAGGCAAGTGTAAGAGGGGAAGCTTCTGGAAGATTCCATGATCTTCCACCTCGCATTTTGTCCTTGCCATTTGTCCATTCTCGACCATCGCACCCTATAGAGGAGAAATTTAGTATGCATCGCACCCTATACACTGGGAAGGTGATATGCATCACACCCTTTGCACTGGGTTTTCAGTATGGTCTAGTTTTGACCATTTATGAGCAATTTTCAGTGGAGAAATTTTTGGAGATGATGTAATTAGCTGACCTTGTTGCTTTAGGCAGTGAAGCAACACTTTTAGGGACTTAGGAGACCTCAGTTTATGGACATTTATGGTTTGGGTTTAAGTGCCCAAAAATGTATATACCAAGTGGGCCACAATGGACGCTGCTTGGGTCCACGAGAGCAACACATTCTGGGTCTGGATGGAGATGAGTATCAATATGTCTATCAACAAGAAACCATGGTTATCGCTAACCGTCTTCAAGCAGTTGTTAGGATATGTGGATTTCAAGATGGACTTCCATTGCATTTGCATCAGGGCATGAAAGGACCCTGAGCAAAAGTGGTATGATCTCCTACACCTTGCGACAAACGATGCAATCACAATGGTCCTTGAGTGTCAGCCAACAAAGTGGTGCACGACCTCATATTTTTCAGTTGGGTCCAGTAATTCCATAGGAAAGCAGAAGAAGGAAGGCATCCGTTTGAAGATGTAGTAGTTAGCTTATAGGAGGAAAAAAGAGGTTGAGGAAAAAGCAAGAACAGAGCTCGATGCTAAGGAGTAGGAAGAAGAGAAGAAATATGAAGAAGAGTGTGACTCTGATAGAATTCAAAAGTCTCCTTCGTCACAGATAGAGGAGAATGATTAGAAATTATGACAAAGTGGTGCAGACCTAGAGACTACTCCTTTCCGGGTTAAGTGCACTAGGAAGCAGGAAAACAAAAGGCCGCGAAAGAATTCCAAGGCCAATAAATCATCACTTGACCCGATCACTTTGATGGAAGGTGATCTGAATGACATTAGGGACAGAGTAAGGGATGCGACCACGAAACTACTGCATCAGTAGAAACAAGATTTGGTTACCATTTAGGTGGGTTTGTGTGAGCTACAGACCGGGGCTACTCAGGTTGGTGTAGGTTGGGGTAGCACGATGTCGACTAGTTTGGTGATGGGAAACTTAGAAGCATCGGAGATGGTTCGTTCTATGGATCCCCGGGTTGTCGCACTTCCACATGGAGCTTTGACTACAGAAATGAAAGTTGACAGGGCCACCATCAACACTCTCAAAAAGGTTGGGTTGAACTTGCCTGCGCTTCCAAGTGAAGCCCTTCACACCTTGCAAGATGGTGTGATCGCGAAACTTCAGGCCTGAGAGCAACGCATGCTGAATGTGATCAATAAGCAGAAGGTTAAAAATTCCTAGATGTTTGTAGAGAAGACTTCTGTGATTTATATCCTTCAGAAGATTTAGGAGAAAAAAAAGTGCGCCACAGCCATGGTCACTGAAGCATGCAAAACTGTCCTAGAGTTGCATATCCCAGTGGATGCACCGGTCAATGCCAAAATTCGGAAGTTCGCTGCAGGTGTGCACAATTCCAGGACAGAGTTGGCTAAGGTTTAGTTTTATTTGAACCTTAAAATTATAGAGCTTGAGTGGAAGGCCTAGCCTTCGATGCCACCAAAGGTCAAGGAGAAGCGCTAGGCCTCTATCAAGGATGTAGTTATAACAGTCGATGCTGTAGTGAAGGATTGCACTACGCTCTTTGAGTAATCGCTCGAAGTAGTTACCAATCTGTAGGAAAATCCCAAACTACAGAGATTAGAGATTGAGGCGAGGGAACTGTAGCAGAGGTATGACGAGGTCATAGTGATGGCGTTCACCGTTGCCATGACACAGAAGTTGGAAAATCTACAGGAAGCAAAGGCACTGAAGGAAAAGGTGGATGCAACACTATGTAGGGAGGCAATACTGAAGGCCAAATTGGGGCCTTGGCTAGATGAAGCCTATGTGCTCACTGCCACCATTGAAGGAAAATTGGCTCGTATGTAGGAATCAAAACAGAAAATACAAGTAGATAGCGCAGGACTAGTGATGGAGCAGTTGGTAGAGTAGGCTAAGCAAGCGGTGATGCATTGTACCATCGAGGTTGCAGTAGTGTAGGTGGAGCTGGGAGGTCTTCACGATGAGATCTCTACACTAGCAGAGTGACTCGAGGGAAATTCACCATATTTGTGTTGGGGGCTTATTGGGAGTAGGTCCCTTAGGGTCAATTTTTGGGTTAAAAGCCCAAGTTTTGCATTAGAAATATAAATTCTCTACATTTTGTGTCTATGGAGCACAAAGATGTAAGGAGTCAACAAGGTCTTTTTCCCTTCTTTTATGTAACTTGTGTCGGCTTTAAGAGATCCACCCATGGTCTGCAGACCATGGGATTGTATAAAAAGGGAAGTATTAGAAGATTCTAAGGCAGTTTAGTTCTGTGGATATGTTTAAGTCATTGATGAATGTAATGGGTCTGTGAGAGAAAAGAGTGAAGAGTCTTAGTGTAGTAAGAGGCTCTATAGATATGTGCATAAAGGCCTAGGGTAGAAGTCCATAGCTGAGTGCAAAGATCCCTGCAACTGTGTGTGTAGGTCAGTTAGATTCTGTAAGAGGATATGAAGCATAAATTAAGAGAATTATTCTGGAATTATCTGTGCATGATCTATTTTACTTCTGTTATAAATGAATATGATTATGTTATGATGAATAATGGGTTTATGTTTTAATGTTGTATTGATGCACAAAACCATATGTTTTTCTTTGGTATATGAACGCAAGTAAGAATATCTATTTACATGAAGATCATCTTAATGCATGTTGAAGTTATTCAATGCTTAACATAATCTGGGTAAAAATAGAAGTAAGGATAATTACATAGGCATGTAGGTGTCTGATCCTTCTATCTAGGGTACATGAAGGACGATCGTAGACCTTTGTGGAGGTTTGAAGGATGAATAAGAAAAGTATATCAATAAGCCTTTTAGGGCTTATCGACCTATGTGAAGGCAGGGCTAGGGTATTAAACGACATCACTACCATATCTGGGTGCAAAAAATTGGTTCTTGCATCCCCCATAGTGCTTCAGGTGAGACTTCAGTTTGCACTCCACTGATTTATGTCGAAAGGGCTAGTAGTGTAGGGATTTTCTTGGCTAATTAACACTGAACCTAGGTCAAGGCCCATCAAGCCAACAAAAGTGCTCGGAGCCTCCATCCCACCTTGCAACCTTGTCACCTCTCCCGATCACCCGCATCCGAAATTATCATGCATCATGGTAGACTAGGTGTTTATGGATTTGATGTCGTCTCTCATGAGTGACTGTAGAAACAGGTACACAGAAAAACATGGCATGATGATGGATGGGATGAACAAAGGGAACACATGCAAAAGGATAGGTTCACCAATGGACGAACAAACAATGCATTAAAAGAGATGTTCTCGCGAATGGATGAACATGCAAAGATGTGTTTGCGGATGGACAGATGAGAAAACATGCAATATGTGTTCACAAATGGATGAACAGACAAACGTGCACCTTTCGCTAGCAAACGAACTTGTCAATCTTACCAACATACATGTAAGGAGCAATGTGTAAATGCAACATCAAGTGAGTGAATGACCATTGAATACTCCGTACACTTTTCCATGTGGAGGTGAAGCTGTGACACACCATGAGGACATCTATCACCCAGCAGCACTACAGCTTGACATGCACACTAGCAACAACACAAATGTATGATCACTGCCATGTCATCCACATCTTTATTGTGGGCCATATAGTCAATCAATGCAATGTAACGTGGAAGTCCAAGAGACCCACTTTTTGTATGAAGAGACATGTAAAGTCAAAAGGTCATGGAAGTCAAACAATCATGAGGGTAGTCGAACAAACACAAGGGTCAGTTTCACCCTTGGCTATAAATACCCCCTCATTTTTACATGCAAAGGACTTTTCACCTCAACTCCTCCCACATAGCTTTGAGAGTCTGTAATATTTTCTTTGAGGAGGAAGTAATGGCTCCAACGCCCCCCACGCAGGGTTAGTGATGTATGGTGTAACGATGTGTCTTGGAAATTTCGCTTAATTTAGAAGCCTTCTCACAAGCCAACATGTTTTCAAACATGTGTTGTAACTGTTGCAAGACTAATATTTAACACTTGTAATTCATGTTTCTTTAACCTATGTTTAATAGTTGAACTAATTCACTTGTTGTAATACATATGTGTTAATGAAAATGTGTTGTATATGCTATTAACGCTGTCTCGCCCATCTAGAGTACTCTCCCAGACATCAGAGAAACCTTTCACATAATTAATTTCTATAACGACCGTTGCACTCACGTGGACTAATCCGCTAAGTGTTATACGTGTTACTTTCCCTTGTGTGTTGTGACTGCCGCATTGTGTAGACTATTCTACTAGAAGCTGTGTACGTCCTGTTTTGTTGTGTGTTCCTAGCAGTGTTGGGACTTCTAGCAACCAAGTTGGGAGTCACTCCCACTCTGTCCCTCTACGGTGAAAAAACCATTGACACAAGACACACTTACAATCACCAGGCCTGTGAACCTCACTTCTCGAAAGACAAAGTGGACCACTCTCCTGTGCTGACAAGCAAGATTTGAGGAAAATCTTTAAGATAATGGTAACCGAGCCATCATGTCGATGGGACTGCCACACCGAACACTGTGAGGTATAGTTATCAATTTCACGGAGATCTCGTGATGTTGGTGGGTCCAACAGTGTCAACACCATAGTTGACGAAATTTGTATAATTGATGCTTCTTGAGTACCCCGAAGAATAGCCTATATATTGAATATCTTTATGGACATGCTTCCATCCTAGTAGTATGCATTGAAATACATACTTCTAGTTATATAGGTAAACTATCTACGTACTGAGTTTATCCAACAATCCATCACACAACTAACCTTTTTTACAAATTGTTTCTGGGAAAACTAGTCTCTTTTTTATTGACTAGCCCTCTAGGATTGGCAGCTATCCTAGAAACAAACAATCAAAGTAATTTGGGATTTCTTCTATGTATGATAGATAAGAGAGAGGCAAAGGAACCAACCTGGATCTTCCACTTAACTCCTTGCTTGATCTCTCTCCCCTTTGACAGAGCTTGCAACTCCTCTCCTACTTATCCCGCTTAGAGAATACCTGTAGAAACACAACAACAAAACACCATCAAAGCATCTTGATCTATTATATCATAAGCATTGCAGAATCAGAAATACAATGAACATACAATGGCATTCACAAATAATAACATTCACAATTGTGCAATTATATGGAAGAAAACTCAAAGAACTTTATTAAATAGAAGGGAGAATTACAACCCAGTTGTTTGATCCAGCATCATCCTCCCAGCATCAAAGCCCTCTTCACCTCATGAAAAGCAAGATCACACAAACAATACAATGCTATTTCGCAACCGCAAACTATCAGCACTTCCTTGCAAATTACAGAATTCCAGCTCTAGATATCTTAGATGAGGGATCCATATATAGATGTGTGCAAGGGTGTGAGTCATCTCTGGGGTTTTCATTAGCGTCATTCCACTTGTTGTTTTTAGTTCCACTTCAATATTTCTTGGATCTCTTACTCATCCATGGGTGAATTCAGAGAGGCAAGTGTCATAGGAGAAGTTTCTAGAAGATTCCAGGAGCATCCACTTAGCAAATTGTCTCAGACATTTGTCCATCCTCACTCATCACACTCTACAGAAGGCCTCATCAGTATGCATCACACCTGGCTAGTGTAGGAGTTACTATGCATCGTACCCTGACAGTGGAGCAGTTAGTATGGTCCTGTTTTTGCCAATTCTGGATGGTTTTTCAGGTGGAACTTTTGGGGAATGATGTAATCAGTTGACCATGATCCTTTAGGGTATGAAACAACACTTTTAGGGGTTAAAGAGCCCTAGTTTATCGACATATAAGATTGGGGTTGCAGTGCCCAAATATGTCTATAACAGTTGCCCCCTAAAGCATGAAGTCATAAATCTTTGACGTTGGGTGAAATGCTTTATCATGAGGATCTGAGGTTTTCGAAACTGGAAGGTGACCTATATAAGATATAATACAATACATCATCATAATATATTTTTTCATGATCTAGCTGAGGTGGGCATTCCCATGCTCAACTTTATAAATTCATTTCATGTACATAGAAAAGATAGTCATCTGCATATGCACGCTGGTGATTCTTCAAAGGTAGATTCATCATCCCTAGCTCGGATGACCATCTGTGCAACTTCTATGTACATTTGATGTCTTTATATCCCTGGATTTATTACAGCCCGGACGGATGAAGCTATATCCGGGGTCTTCAATCTCATTCAATCTTCGCCTGATGTACAAGTCGATCCATGTGAAGAGATGTTCTAAAGTTGAACATGGAAAGACATCTCTTGATTACCAGCCAATAATGTGAGATGTTAACAGACGCAAGAGGAATCACCAATAAGGATGATGACCCTCAAGGTACTACAATACAATTCACATGGTGTGAATAAATGATCCGATGTCGAACACCACACAAAATCTTTCGGTCGAAGGCCATTGATGTCAACCTGTCGACGAAAGTGAGAAACTTTCCATTGAGGCATGCAAGCTTAAAAGTACTAAAAGGGGTGTTTCTAAGTCAACTTCTTGGATAATGAGCTGATGTCGACAAGAAGTGACCCGTCATAGGAGGGCCTTAATGTATCCCACATCTACAACACGAAACAGAGCAAATGATTTTCTGGAGGTGAAAACGATCTGACAACACAAGGTTCAGGAATGGCGGTCATGAAAAATGGAGGGTGAAGGTATTGCAATGGATGAGGCATTAATTTGATGGTGGTTTCTCAACTGAATGACTTCTCTTGAACATATCAGTGACACTGAGATGGATTGGTAGTGTTAACCCCAACAGATGGATGGTGTGGAAGACCAATGGTGAAATGACCGGTGTGTTATCACTTAGAACTAAAGGTTTAATGCATACAGTTACATGCCCTAGTCTGATGACAAAGGTTTATGTTTAACCTGTTTCCATTTTTATTTGCCTCACTTAGGAATCAGAGTTTTAAAGGTTTTTAAGCTTAAATTAGACTCTGATCCTATTGGCTTTTCTCCACTCATCATTATTCCATAAGTCATGTCTTGTTTATGCCAAGTCACCTTGTCCTTTAGTGATTCCGCAGCGTAGTCTTATTGGCCCATTTCACAGTGCAATCATAGTCTAGCAGTTTCGCAGCGTGTAATGATTAAGCCATTTCGCAGCGCATCATTAAAAAATATAACTAACAGCGTTGCGAAATCATGGATTCGTGCATTCCGCAGCGAATCTTTCGTGAAATGTCAAGTCCATAGGTGAGTCAGCATGTCCGTCCATTCATGCCAGTCTAAGGACCTCTTAAAATCATGTCTGAACGTTCACTTGCCGCTCCTCCACCAATAGATTTATGATATGCACGGAAATCTCATTCCCAAGAGATTTTACCGTGCATAGTCCTAATAATGGCCGTGAGTGTTGCATGAGTAACCAGTCATGTTTCAAATTTGAATTTCAAGCGAGGTTGTTCAAGCGAGGTTGTTCAAGCGAGCCTGATTACAAGTGAGGCTGAGTTAAAAAGGAAGGTGAACCATCTCGATCGGAATTGTTAAAATTTGGCTGTGAAGATTTCCAAGTAAGAATTTGGTCGTGAAGATTTCGAAGTGAAGATGGAGAGAAAGGAGCATAGGTCCGGCAAATGCCAAAGGAATGAACCTGAAGGCCTGGACATAACCTTGAGAGATGAAGGCGTGAAGAAGGCGTTTAAAGATGCCAGGTGCTGGAGATTTTGTAAAAAGCTACAAGGAGGGCATGCACAGGTAACAAAAGAGTTTGCACTTAATTTTACTGGTTTTAATTCAAAGGTTACCATGTTAGAGATATCGGTTTCTCCAGAAGCAATAGCTGCTGTGACCGAAATACCAAGAGGCTAGGAAGAATGGTGTAAAAACTTTAAATTTGATATAAATCCTTGTAAGGAGTTCTTAAAAGAAGCATATGTAAATGAGGATTATACAAAAGCAGTGCCTAGGTTCTATCTCAAGGAACATTATGCTCTTCTTCTTACCTACATTCAGAAGTATTTAACCTGTGAGGGAAGATACAATAAGGTTTATCCTTATCATTTCAAACTGCTCCTGCATTTTACCGGGAAGGTGTCCATAGACATTCCATTTTATTTATTTCGCAGTCTAAGTAAAATGTGTGATAAGGTGCAGCTCAAGAAAGAGGACTGTGAAACCTCTTTATTTCACCATGGCCTGATTAAGTTGCTGATTCTAGATAGCCTCCAGAAGATAGGCCGAGACTGGAATTCTTTTAGCTTTATGGCTGGTTTCCAAAGTAAAACTGGTCTTACTCCTCAACCAGCCAGAGAGTTTACAATAGCTGAGCTTCAAAGGGAGGCAAGAGCTAAAAAGAAAACCAAACCATAGCCACCAAAACCAGTGAAGCCGTTAGTCATTCAAGAACAGCCTCAGAAAACAACAAAGGAGAAGACTCAGGGTAAGAAGACTGTACCCAAAGTAAATAAACCTGAAGCAGTCACAAGGGTGAGGACAAGAAGCCAGATTAATAAAGAAAAAGGCAAAGCTATAACTGTCAAAGAAAGCCCTGTATCTAAGGCAAGCCCTGTGTCTAAAGCAAGCTTACATGATATGTTACAAGCTATTGAGTTAGAACAGTCCAAACCAATTCAGATTGATTTGACAGAGTCACCACAGGTAAAGGTTAAGAAAACCAAGGCCTCAAAAAGGCTTAAGTTTGATGAGCCAACCCAGGAATTTTTTTTTAAACCAGGAAGACCCATGACTAGAAATTTCCAGCAGGTACAGGAAGCACTGCCCAAAACAGAGGAAAAGGAGAAAGGAACACGACCTCAGCAAAAAAGCAGCAAAAGTAAAGAAGCCATCACATCTCAAGGAGATTATGTGGCAGCCATGAAAAGCCAAATAGAAGCAGCTGAGGAAGAAATTAACCAACTGAAGAAAGCCGCTGAAGACCTGAAGGCAGAGCTAAGCCGGGTACCTAATAAATGAATTCACTTTTCTGGAAAGATTTTGTTCCCAATTTTGCTAATTTTGCTTAAATCTTAGTGTTTTGAAGATGTTTAAATCCCTGCTACACATGTGAAGCATCAAAGGGAGTTTTTGGCAACCGATGGTTGGATGATATGAGCTCTCGGGTTAAAAAAGTAAACTGTTTTAAATAAAACAGCAGTTTCGTAGCGCGCTACGAAACTGCTGTAGATGATGTTTTTTAAAAAACGCAGACTGACAGTTGATTTTATGAGCGGGAGTTTTTGAAAAAGGCACACCTGTCCCTCACCACAGCCTACAACATATCTAAAACGTGGCCACGTTCCATTCTTTGGGATATTAAAGACTCAAAAAGGTGCTGTTCATGTTCGAGCAAATTATGGAATAAAGACGCCGAGAAACAGGGGACATCTCCGAATACCATAGGCAGATAGGGATTCAACATTTAAAGGTCAATATGGCATATTTAATATCCAGCTCAGCCAAATCTAAAGGGAACCAGGTGTCAAAGGACGAGGAGTAGCCACTATGGCACGAAGATGGAGTTAGAGTCATAATCTATTTAGGACTTTTAAAAGTTACAGTCAACAGTTTATTTGTATTTAATAAACATTTAAATAGTTGATAGGTATCTTTAGAGATAAGGATCAAGTTAAAATTCCCCTCATGCTGGAGGAGGAAACTCGAATTAGTTAGAATAAGGATTATATATAGCTGAGACAACAATGTAACAAGGGTTGGAGATTTGATAACAGAAAGTACTGTTTTAGCTTATGTAAAGACTATTTTCAGTAATATAAAGCATCTACTTTTCTTCTCAGGATTCATGAAGGATTTGTCATGTTTAGAATATGTGTTTTGTTCTTCCCTTAATGTTTTTTCAGTTGCATAGATGCATAATCACTCAGAATTCACTGATTGTGCTCTGACTTCCTGTATGCATGTGTGAATTGTGGTTTCATGTAAGTTGTATTCTGAACATTTAAATGCTAAGTGCCCTGACTTCTATGCAAAGGTAGTGTCATTGTTCACTGAAATATGATTGACTCCATAAGCCCAATGTCAGCTCAAATTTTTTTTATCTAGCCATTATATTTGTCTATATTGTTACATCTCAAGAGTTAGCCCTCTTATCATTAATCAAAATCATTAATCCTTCTGAGAGAGCCCTCTCAGGCTAAGGAGGCTAAGCCTTAGTCAAAAGCTTGGTTTGAAATAGTTACTTGAAGTCTTCCTAGTCTGTAGCCTACCAGGGTCTGATTTTGAGATAACATGGTGAACAAAATAACCCAACCCGACTCAATCATGGTGATGGAGTGAAAGTGTCATGTTCAGGATTAACTTGCTACCACAAAATTCTTGAAGTTTTCTTCCTTTTTTTCCCAGTCATTGCTAACCAGTACCTCTTTATTTTTGTCAAGCTTAAGGAGGATAACATATTTTTGTTCTATAATTTTCCCTTCGGGCAAACCTGTCGCTATGTTTTAGAGAGTCTAGTAACAGTGAAACTCATTCTTGTCTAAGTGGACAAGTTTGTCGCTATTGTTTTAATGATTTTAATGACAAAGACAACTCGGTCCTTTTCATTTTTAGAGAGTTTGCAAAGGGACAATAAAGAAACTCCAACGGTTACTTTTTGTAGCATAATCCCTTAAGTCTAAAAAAGGATAAAATACTACAAAAGGGATGGATTTTCAATCACTTTAGCAAGCCGAAAAGACAAGCGCTCAAACTTTTTCATGAGATAATCCCACAGGTCTGAAAAAGATTAAAATATACAGGAGGGATGGCACTTCCAATCACTTTAGCGAGCTGGAAAGGCCAATAGCTAGACAATCTTTTCATATTTAATGAGTCTGAAAAGAGTTTAAAGGAGACTCATTTTTTCAGGAATGAGTGGTGTTTAGGGTAGCAACTGGTTCCGGGTAAGCTTGGAACTTCTCAAAACATGGTGATGTGAAGAAGTTGGCTAAGAGGACCACTCGTCGCAACTGTTCCTCAAAAGGGTAAACAATCAAGTGGAAGCGTATGATTGGCAAAAAGGATGGAGGTGATGGCAGGAACATAACCAAGGCTTAAAAGGATGATAGCATGGCAATCAAAAAGGTTATTTACTGAAGGTGGGTTCATTTTTTAACGAGCTTGAACCATGGGGGAACTATGCTTGGTGGTAGGTTTATTTTTTAACAAGCTTGAACCATGCGACAACGTATGCTCAGGTGGTAGGTTTATTTGTTAATGAGCTTGAACCATGCGATAACATATGCTTAGCGACTAAATGATCCCTTCGTCTGTAGAATGTATATGAGACCAAGGATCGGAAGAAGTACCATACTCTAGAGACCTATCTATCCAAACACTCGTTGAGTGCTGATTCAGATTTGTCGCCCAGGCCCAGAAAATTGATTGCTACAAATATTCTATGGGGCTTGGGGGCAATACCTTGCAGTGATCCACACTATCAAAATGGTCAGAGTTCTTCTTAATCTTAGACGATGTAGAAGAGATCATATGACAGGTTTCCATTGTGGCCAATTCTACAAGACTAGTTAGAGGCGGGAGGGAAAAAGTATCCATTAAGGATGGGTCTTTCAGGAGACCTACACCGACATTTTGAAGCGATTGATGACTTCCATGGATCAATGGAATGCTTCCAACAACTTGTGAATTGTTAGGAAAGAAGTCTAGTTGGTCAACGATTGTAATTCCATCTTGGAAGGGAAATGCAATCTTTTTAAAATATGTAGACACAACGGCGGCCATAGCATAAATCCAGGGCCTTCCCAGTAAGATATTGTAGTGAAGGTTTCAATCAATGACCTCGACTTCAATCTCTACTATCTTGCCCCCAATTTGACTTGCAAGTTACTTAAAATCTCATATGGCATGTATGTTCTTCCATCAAATGCTTTTAATGTTGTCAATGATTGCGACAAGGGTGGTGAACCTAGAGTTTTCAAACAACTCATTGACATAATATAGGTAGATTCCCCCTCATCAATGATTGTTCGATGAACAATTTTGTTGAGGGCTTTTACCTGTAGAAGGAAAGAGAGTTGGGCCGGTAACTGAGGTGCGTATCCTTTATGGTTAAAGGCCACAAGATTGGAATCCGCTGGATCAATCTCACCTATTGCTGATAACAAAGCCTACCTTTGGAAGGGGCAATTCTGCAGTACTTCAAGTGTCGACATAGCAAATGGTGATTGAGCCAGATCCTCCACTATATTATAATTCTGTGTAGCTCGAGCACGAGGATTAAATGTTGATTTATATATGACTCCCTTTGGCGGATTTATATTTAATTCAGGAATAATGGGTGGAACAACTTCTAGCGAAGTCATCGTAGAACTACTAGGTTGATCTGTTGCCTTGTTGTTTGATGACGGTGCATTCGCGTAATATTTGTTCCTGGTCGATATCAAAGCATCATTTTGTTGTTTTTAGACGGATAACATAAGCACTTGGGATGTGGAAGCATGATCGATAACAACCAGATTAGTTTCCAAGTTCAGAAATGGATCATTTAACACCGCTGAGGTACTTGAAGTCTGTAAAAATTTCGCGACCTCAGATCGATGCAGACTATCTTTCGTCTAATGTTCCTTGCTACATATGTAACATGGAGGACGAGGTTTCTTTTTCCCAGAAGGGTTTTCAAAAGATTTTTCAGGAGTTGGACTTTGCTGTTTCTTCTTATTATTTTTCCCTTTCTTCTTGCCCCCTGGTTGTTTTGGATTATTTCCCTTGTCAGATGACACGACATTAATCTCCAAGGCAAGAGGTTTTTCATTTTCTTTTTGATTAGAAATTGCAAGGGCTTTACCAGATGGAGCCTTTACGGTTTTCACGCTTGAGGTATTGATCACGCCAACACCGACATGAGAATCCATGTTTGATTTAGGAGGGGGAGGAACGGAAAATTCTGGTCTGGAAGCATTAGGAATTTTGTCGTAGAGTGTGCCAGAATGAGTATAGATCAGGTCTAAATATTGGGCACGAG
>APFE030794653.1:110347-144451 GCA_000404065.3 Pinus taeda | reverse complement strand
TAGATTTGCAAACCCTTCTGTGCCTTTTCTTTTCTCTTTGGCTTTCTTTTGATTTTCTATCTAAAGCTACCCTTATTGCTTCCAAGGCCCCAGATTAAACAGTTGGGAACCTTTCTTTCTCTACCTATCTACTACCTGCCAAGATTGAGCTATTTGGACAGGTTTCTTTCTGTAATCTACTACAAAAATTGAAACATGGCATGACCCAGCTTAGGCTGTTGGATCACCCATCCAGAAGTAAGGCAGCATCAACCAAAACAAGTATACTTTTTCCATAAGAATATGAGATCTTTGCATCACCAAAGCAGATCATATTGGCACTTCCCTTGTCAATCATGAAAAATGAAACCCATTGGTCTAGGTATCTAACATTTTGCACCACTTTGTACATTAGAAATTGCCATGGGGGGGGGGGACCACAAGATGAGGATGATATGGTTGAAAATTTGATTCATAATCCACCTCCCAGTGTATCACCATTAGAAGACATAGTAAGAGAAACCCAAAACTACCCCTGAGCTCATCTCTGTGTGGCCAACCCTACTTTTATTTGTGTTAAAAACATAGAGTTCGACCCAGAAAGAACGTTGAAGATCAATCCATCCCTATCTACTTCCCAGGAGAAGGAGCTATGTAGCATACTGAGAAAACATCTAGGTGCCTTCGCCTGGAGTTATAAGGAGATGAAGGGAATGCACCCTTCAATATGTACTCATCATATATACATCAAGGAAGATTGCAAGCCAGTCAAGCAACCTCAAAGGAGGATGAACCCATCACATAAAGATATTGTTAAGGAAGAACTGCAGAAATTGCTTGATGCAGGATTCATCTATCCCATCTCTGATAGTGAATGGGCCTTTGCTTTGGTGCTAGTGCCAAAGAAAAATGGTAAGATGAGAATTTGTGTTGACTATTGGGAATTGAACAAAGCCACTAAAAAGGACCATTTTCCTTTACCTTTCATAGATCAAGTGTTAGATGTTCTGGCAAGAAAAACATTTTTCTCCTTCCTCAATGGGTTTAGCGGGTACAATCAGATTCAAATAAGCCCGGAAGGCCAAGATAAGACCACTTTCTCTTGTCATTGGGGTACCTTTGCATACCGCGTCCTTCCTTTTGGTTTGTGCAACACCCCAGCCACTTTCCAAAGAGCGGTATTGAGTATATTTTTGAATTGGTTCATGATGCAATCGAAATATACATGGATAATTTTACTCCTTATGGCTCTGACTTTCAGGAAGCTTTATCTAACCTAGGAAAAGTTCTAGATAAGTGTATTGAGATGAACCTATCCCTCAGTCCAGAAAAATGTGAATTTTTTATTATTGAAGGGGCTGTGTGAGGTCATGCAATATCTCAACAAGGACTGCAGGTGGACCCCAACAAAATTGCCATCATCCAAAGGGTCCCACCTCCTCAAAAGGTGAGAGATGTGAGAAGTTTCCTAGGCTTAGCTAGATATTATAGGAGATTCCTTAAAGACTTCAGGAAGCTAGCCCCTCATTTTTTTGGCCTCCTAGGCAAATATATTGAGTTCACATGGTCGGAAAACTATCAAGAAGCCCTAGATACCCTGAAGAGCAAGCTAGTGGCTGCCCCAATTCGCATAGGCCCAAACTGGGCCCTACCCTTTCACATTCACACAGATGCCTCGAACAACGCAATAGCAGTAGCCTTATGGAAAATTGATGAAAAGTTACCTTATTCCATATACTTTATAAGCAAAAATTGGTCAAAGCCAGAGTTAAACTATATTGTGACCAAGAAGGAACTCCTAGTTGTCGTGCATTCCTTAAACAAATTCAGACATTATATCACAGGATATAAAACCTTTGTGCACACTGATCATGATGCAATTAGATATTTCATGAACAAACCAGATGTAAATGCTCGCATTATTAGATGGTTGCTTTTACTGTAGTAGTTTGATTTGAGCATTATTGATAAGCCTAGTAAAGAGAATGTTGTTTCTAACGTTTTGTCTAGAATAAATTTGCCTGCAGGTGAAGAAGGAATGGTGGATGGCCAAATTCTAGATGAACAGATATTTGCTATATCAATACTCTCTCCATGGTTTTCTGATATAGCAAACGACTTGGTTTCAGCACAATTCCTGCCACACCTATCCCCAAAAGAAAAGAGCAAGATAGTAAGGAAAAACACCCCTTTCACTTGGATTGGAGGCAATCTCTTCAAAAATGGCCCAGATCAAATCTTAATAAGATGCATCAGGGAGGAAGAAGTCTTTGACATCCTCCTAACCTTCCATGATGGGCCTTGTGGAGGTTGTTTTGTAATAAAAAGAACCGCCTTCAAGATATTACAAGCAGGCCACTACTAGCCCACTCTTCATCAGAATGTGAGGAGATACACGAGCCACTGTGTTTGGTGTCAGAGGATGGGGAATCCCACTCCAAAGGATGAAATTCCCATGCAACCTCAAGTGATATTTGAGCCTTTTGAGAAGTGGGGCATGGACTTCGTGGGCCCTATCAATCCCCTTCAAAGCGAAAACAGTACATCATTGTGTGCACTGACTACCTGTCAAAATGGACAGAGACAAAAGCAACCAAAGCAGTGACAGAGGAAATAGTAGCTAAGTTTTGAGGGAAAACATATTCTACAAGTTTGGATATCCGAGACAGTTGGTCACAGACCAAGGCAGTCAGTTCACTTCCAACCTGATTGAAGACCTACTCACAAATCATAATATCAAGCAGAGGACTTCCACCCCTTACCATCCACAAGCCAATGGGCAAGTGGAGGTCACTAAAAGAGCATTGGAAGGGATCCTAACCAAGGTAGTGAGCAGCAATAGAAAAGACTGAGCGGACAGATTAGTTGAGGCCACTTGGACCTACAACACAACATGGAAGACCACCATTGGGTTCACACCCTATGAATTGGTCTATCGGAAGAAGGATTTGCTGTCAATAGAGTTTGAATTTAGTACCCTAAGGATGGTAGCTGAGTTGGACCTAGACCTCAACCATGCACAAAAGGAGAGATTACTTCAGCTCAATGGATTGGATGAATACAGATTGCAAGCCCTTCTCCATATAGAGGTAGTTTAAGTTGAGAGAAATATATGGCATGACAGAAATATCAGGGAGAAGCAATTCCAAGAGGGAGATTGGGCACTACTCTATGCTTTAAGATACAAAGATTTCAAAGGCAAGTTGAGGACAAGATGGCTGGGACCCTACACTATGGAGAAATGCAATAACAATGGTTCAGTTCTGATCAGAACCAATGATGATGAAGTGATTCACATGGTTGTCAATGGAAATCGGTTGAAAGTCTACAAGAAACCCCTCTCCAAGTGAGAGTTTATTGAAGATTTGAATAAAACAATGATGGTAGTGGAGCATGTCTTAGCTTCCACTTCATCCACACACTGAAGAAAAAAGAGAAAAATAAGGACTAAACTGAAAACCTCCATTAGGCGCTTCAGTCCCATAATTGGGTTGAAAACCTCTTCTAAGGTGGCCCAGTGATGTCAAGAAAAAAAGGAAAAGAATAATATCCCTAGGTGAAAACCTCCCTTGGAGGTTCCTAGGGTAGGCAATTAATGTGAAAACCTCTCTAAGGCACCCTAATTGTTTTAAAAAAAAAAATTGAGAAAGAAAAAATATTTTTTATTGCATTGCAGGTTTGCAGGAGGACTACAGGGAGCAGAAGAAGGTTCCGAGGGGACCCTGCCATTCATACCAACATCCATCTCATCTTCTCCACACCTTCGTCCAGTATTTTTGGCATCTCCTTCACCACACTATACCTTTTTCTTCCAACACTGTGTTTTCTACATGAGGCTCCTATAGGAATTACAAAGAGCCAAAAGTGTTTACATGAGGCAGCTTGAGGGACATGAAAAGTTTCATGTGGAATCTATAATCCCTCTTACCATCTTCAAATATCCTTGCCATCATTTCTAAGCCTACATCACACTCCAATCATCATTATTTTTTTTTTCCTTATCCAAGAAAAAACACAGAAAAACAGTTTTTCAGTATTGAAAAAAAAAACAAAAATAAAAGGAGGAAAAGGGACCATTAACCTTACCTGAAGCTTACCTACTATCCCTCCATATTTCATCTCTACCTCTGGTATCTTTCTTGAGCTCCAAGCACAGGGAAATAGCTAAATTTTCAAGGGGAGAAGCACCTACAGGAGTTCCTATAGGAATTCCTGTAGCAGCTAATCCCATAGAAGTCATGCACCAACAACAAGAGAGTGCACATCTGTAGGTTTAAAAAGCACATGCGACTCAGCTCCAACAAAAGGAGAACCCGTAAAGACACACAACAACACATCAACAAGTAGAGAAAGCATGCATGAAGGAAAATGAAGGCATGCAGTAGAGCAAGCCACAACACTTCATAGTCGATGGCAGCGAATACACTCAGATTACAGGTAAGTAACTAAGTCACTCCTCTATCTGCATCTGTGTAATTAGGAATCATACAAAGGAAATAAGATGGTTGAAATTGAAAGAGGAAATGCTGTCCAGTTGACTTGGCCACCTTCATTTAGTTGACTCCACTTAATCGAGATATCAGCTACACATGTGCATAGTCAACTCAAGGAAAAGATGCCAAGGATAAGTAGTGGGAGGAAGAGTTAACTCCGATGCGATAATGAGGGATGATTACGAGGGAGGGTCATGATGACCAAGCAGGTGGGGACCAACGTTCCTAATCTGGGCAACGTACGCCTTGCCATCTCAACACTTATAACTGAAAATAGCCATAAAAAGTAATGAGCACTCCTCCGCGCACATTCTCACCACCTTTTCTTCAGTTTATCCTCATAACTTAGCCACACCATAGTCTTCTTATGCCCCCACAGCCTTGTATCCACCATCCTCCATCGATTTCCTCCATATTCTTGCTCGCAACATTTTCTACAGGAGCACCTATAGGAAATCTATAAGAGGGACAACGAGCTTCTCCAGGAGGGGTAGTGAGTCACTTTGAAGGGAGAAAATGTGATTTTTGGTGCGAATTGCGGTCTTAAGAGGTAGGGTTCATAAATTCCCTCTGTTAAATATCAAAATGTGAAAGAGTTTGTCTCAATTTGAGGATGAAATAAGTCTTTAGGAGGGTAGAAATATTTAAAAAAAATTATGTTAAAAAAAAAAAAAAAACAAAAACATGGTCCCCTTTGTTTTTCTCTTTCACTCAAAATTCTTTGTCTCCACCTCCATATTTGGTTTCTCAAAAAGAGGTAAAGGTAGTATGATAGGGTGGTTTATCAGAAAAGAGCCCACTAACTCCACTAGATTCCGTGCACATCCTCAAGTGGTGGAAATCTTTACAAGGGCAAACTAGATTACTTTCTTTTGAGAAGTTTAGAGGGTTTGATGAGGAAATTGCCCATAAATTTTCTCTCTCTCTAGTCCCTCACACAAGAAATCATGCCGCTATAACCATTAGAGGCCTCTCCATTGAAATAACCCATGAATTCATCAGTAGGGTTAGTACCCTTCCTCTTGGGCTACCTTGGAGTAAAAATGAGAAACAAATTGGCCAGGCTGCCAAGAAGACAACTTTCCAAGATAATGAAACCCCTATTAAAGACAAGAATGGAATTAGGAGTGCTAGTATACCATATCCTTGGGGTGAGGTTAGCTACCAAGTGATCAAATACATTTTTTGTGAGGGGAGGGACAACATTGTTTATGGATATCATTTCAGGATCCTCAAAGATTTGAGATATGTCTTGAATACCCTAGCACATAAAAAGCTGAGTATCCCTTACTTTCTCCTTGAATCTCTCATTGAATCTAGCACCAAGGTACAATAAGGAAATTCATAGCAGCTAGCTCACCATGGCATAATCAAGATCCTGGTAGAAGAAGCCCTCCATAACCTTACAATCCCTATAGCATGGGGAGTTTTCAAAAATATCGCAGCTAAGGATGACATAAAGGCATTAACCTATGATGGCAGTCCTGCTATCAGTGAGAAGGGAGGACAGCAAGGAGGAGAAGATGAAGCTAGCAGTGACATAGCAAAGCAAGAAAGGAAGGAGGAAAGGAAAGAAGCAAAGGAGGGAAAGGTTGAAGGGATAGAGCAGGAGGAAGAAAAAGAGACAGAAGAGGGAGAAAAGGAGGTAGAGAGGGTAGAGCAAAGAGAAGATTCGCCTAAAACTTGGCAAAGAGAAGCAGTAGCTACCCTCACTACCCTTAGTACACCAGTCAAGTAGAATCACAAGAGGGAAAGAAAAACCTCCATGTATTTTAGGGCAAGGAAGAGTACCAGAATTAAAACAAGCAAACCTCAGCCCTCATCAAGGACTCCCATTAACATTGAAGATTCACCACCTGCCAAGGTGAAAGAATCTCCTTCCAAGGCACCCATTACCTGTGAAAGGGGGACTCCAAGATCTTCTATGTGGAAGGGAAAGGCAATTCTACAGGACCCCAAACCATATCTACAGGAGGCTAAAACAATCCTACAAGAGACATTGTCGAAACTACAGGAGACACAAAAACTTGAGAAAAAGATAGGAGGATAGACGGAGGTGAAAGAAGAAGCACACGAGCTACAAGAACCTAACCCCCAACCTAATATTGCCTCCTATTACAATCTACTTGAGCGAGGCAAGATAATCCCATAGAAATTTATAATTCTGCTGTTTTTCGAATTGGAAAAAGAGATAGTGAGAATGCATACATGGATGGACATAGCCGAGTCCAAAGGAGTTGACGATATTGGCCACATGGAAAACAAACTTAGGGAAATGGGTAGGGAATTGAGTGCTCTTAGAGACATCGAAGCCATCACAAGAAGCCACCTTGAGAATGAGCATGAAATACTAAGGAGGCAGTTGTAGGAGAAAGAGACTCATTTGGCATACATGGCTAGCTTATCCATGGAAGCATTACAATGTAGAACCCCAGCCAAATATTATGGCCTCTATTCGAAGGACCAATGGCTTCAATTCCAAATAAAAACTTTGGAACAAATAAACACAATGCCTTTCCAAGGCTACAGACAATTCATTGATTTGTGTGACGAAAGCACCTCCAAGGACAAAGCAAAGATGGTAGATTCTATCTACAGAACATGGCCCTCATAGAGCTAAATGTGTGGGACCCCAATGCCAAGCTAGGGGATCTACAATTAATTGCCATGGCATCATGGATGAACCATGAAGATTTGAGGGCTATAGAAATGAAAATATTGTTAATAAAAGAGCAACATGAACCATTGGTGATAAGAGCTAAGCCATCAGATCCTATGGCACTCATCAACACACACAACCTGCTCTCCAATGACCCTCAGATTGCCCCAAAATATCTAGCCAATCAGGAACAAGCCATTGCACACTTTGAAGATATGTTTAGGCTACTTGGGGAGGACTGTGTGCATGCATGCATGAGAAGATAGAACACCCTACCACACAGCTTGCAGATCAGGGAATACCATTCCCCAATGAGGTTGAAGGAGGCACAAAAGAGTGCCAATGTACAAGTGCTCCATGCAAAGGCTGAAGGTCAACTGGATTGGCCTCAAACTGAGTCCTCCACTCATATTAGGCATGCTCGAAGGAAGAAAAGAAGAAGAAGAGGATAAGCAATGGAAGGACATAGACATACAAGTAGGATTTTATGGAGAACATTAGCATAACACATCAGAAGCCTGGGATGCTAGGGAGGACACCAGGGCCATAAAAGACGAAGAGATTGACTAGGTTCCTCAAAGGATGAGCAACACCTTCAGTGGGGGGGTGATGATGAGCCTCATAAATGGGTAATTATATGGGCTCATTTTACCTCCTAACCTAGTCAAATAAACCATTCTCTTAGTTTATTGTATGATTTTCTGATTATATTTATCCTTATAGGGTGAGTTGAGTTAGTTATTATGCCATGTGGTCTAACATGTATTTAATGAAGATTACTGATGGATTTCAAGGTCAAAGTCAAGGATTTCATGGTCAAAATACAACAATAGCTTGAATTAGACAAAGGAGAGGACTTATAGGAGGGAATCCCCCTCATTTATTGCTCCTCAATTTGAATTCCCCTTCATTTAGCTCAGAGTACAAGTAGCCGAATCATGCACTAGAAGGCATCCGAGCAAGTTTAAGATGATTCAAAGTTATCTCGAGTTTTGGAAGCCAAGCCTACCTGATTTTAAGAAATCTATTGGTAGCTTCAGATGTATAAGTAGAGAGGCCTAGGGCCTCAGTAGGGTCAGTCTTTTTTCTAGTGTAAACTCTACTCAAATTTCATGCTTACTATTTTATGACAATTTTATGTAATCTTGCTATTTTTTTATGATGAAGATGGAATCCTTTTTGAGCTAGCACTGAGTTACCTCAGAGGGCTAAATCTCTTGGGTTAGGGCCCAATCTAAGCAACCGAGATTCTCTTTATTTGTATTTGTATGCTTTACTTCAATTTGTAGATTAGTTTGTTGTTAGATGTATTTCTCTTATGGTTAAGAATAGGTTTCTTTTGATGATTTAGTAACTTGTTTCCATTTATTATTTCTATAGTAGGTTAAGGAGTGATCAAAGAAGATTCAAAAGGCTAGCAACAGTTCCTTCACCTCTCTTCCTCCCTCTGGGACCATTATTTGAGGCGAAGACTCTCTTGGTGCCCCAAAAACACAGATTTTCCTCATTCCTAGGACTTCTAGTGTTTACAGCTCTCTAGTGGGTTGATAGTCTAGTTTTTCTTTGCTTTAGATCTCCTTTACCATGTTGACTTCCTGATTTGGAATAGTCATTTTCCATTCTTTCCTTTCTTATAGAATTTACGAGCATTTCCTTCTCTACATCATAGTTTAGTCCATTCTAATGTAAAACTCTGTTTTTCCTAGGATGCACTCATTTCATTGGTTGATTGTCAGTTTCTATGCAATAGATATCTTCTAGCAGTAGGCCTACTTACCAGAAAGCACACCCTCCATCTGATCCATGCCCTATAGGTCTCCTAAACCTCACCTCAAACCTGCCCTAGTTTCCTTCATTTTTCATAGAACCTCTTCTTCTCTCCTTGAGCAAACCCAATCATCCTTCTCACTCCTGGTGATTTAT
Source organism: Pinus taeda (assembly GCA_000404065.3). Classification (NCBI taxonomy): domain Eukaryota; kingdom Viridiplantae; phylum Streptophyta; class Pinopsida; order Pinales; family Pinaceae; genus Pinus; species Pinus taeda. The sequence goes on along the minus strand of APFE030794653.1, from coordinate 135,397 downwards.
GGTAGACCTTAGGTGCCCTAACACCTCATTCCAACCTTCATCCACCTTTTCCATCCACTCTCACACCATCAAAGGAACGAAAATTTCTCTCGACCTCCTCATGTAGGCCTCCTGTAGTTTCCATGTTTTCCTGCTATAGTTTCCCTGTGTCCTCCTATAGTTTTTCCTGTAGGCTTTCGTTTGAAGGCTGAGTGTGGGAAAAGCCTCCAAAAGGCCACCAAAGACCTCGTAAAATCTATCCACACCATCATACATCTTCCCAAGCTCCAAAATGACCCTCTAACACCACCTGTTCGCTGCCATACTCACACACAATAAATTAGATGCATTTTAAATTCACATAAAAACACATAAAAATCCAAAAATATGTTTTTTACTTATTTACTTCCAGAAATAGCATGGTTAGATGTTGTTTAGTCCCTTAAGTAGGTAATGGCATTTCTCTCATGGTTTTCATAATGTTTTTGGAAAAAGTAGAATTAACTTGTTAATTAGGGTTTACTAGGACTTGCTTCACATTCCAATCTTTCTCATTTCTAAAATTATAATAGTATCTATAGAGTAATATTTCTTTCCTTTCATCATACATAGAGCTTCTTCTAAAATCTATAGAAGTTGGCTTGAGCTCCTAGTGATCTTGTGCCGACTGACCAAGTGGCAACCTGGAGAGAGAACTAGTACTTGTGCATATAGCACCGACGCTTCCAAGTTTGTTATGAACTACCAGGATGATAAAAGTAAAGTTGGTAGCCCAGATGTTGCAGCATTCTTGCTACAATACTGGTGCTCATAAAAGACTTAGCCATTTTGGCCCTATCCTCTAGTATGCTTTGATCACAAAGATCAATGAAATGCCTGTAGTCCTAAAACAAGATGGTTCCTTTATGTGTTAAGCTCTTAATCTGAAAATGTGGGCATTGTTCTCTGAGGTAGAGAGAATAGGATTTATCTAGCATCCTACAATGTATTTCTTCCAAGGAGACACTGGCCATACATGTCAATTGATTCTCTCTTTCCTGCAACTATCCCCTTAGCGATGCATTTTCTGTCTCTAGTTGATTTCTCATTATGGCTTCTCTGTCCCTCAGGCCACTTAGCTCTCTGCCCATTTTTTTGAGTTTCTCTGCCATGTGGCCAATGTCTTCCACCCCCTTTGATTTGGCGATCTGCATCCATCGGTGAGTTCTAGCCCTCTCCTTCTTAAGCTCCAAGAACAATGGGATGGAAAATTTTTGAGCTATGACCTTGCCTCCTTCAATAAATCGGTAATACGAGTCTAGGTTAGGTTGGTGGTTGGGTTATTTTGTCTCTAGGTCCTCCTCTTTAGTTTCTTGCTACTCCCCTACTTTCCTTTCCAATTTTTGTGCCTCTTGCAGATTCAGCAGAGTATCCTGTAGGACTATTTTTGCATCCTGTAGATTTTTTTGTGTGTCTTGTAGGATTGCTTTTCTGTTGGAGGAAGTTGATCTAGTAGTAGGCCTCCCAACATATGTGGTAGGGGACTTATGGGAAGGAATTTTGTCTTTTTGTGTAGGGGAGTCTTCAATCACAATAGGAATTTTGGTTGATGTTTGTGGCTTCCCCTATCTTATTCTTGTGCTCTTTCTTTTCCTAAAATATAATAAGGTCTGCCTCTTCATTTTTCCTTTTTTCTTGATTGGGGTGCTAAGAGTAGTGAGGGAAGCTACTACCTCTCTCTCAGTGGCTTCTAGAGACACCCTAGTTGACTCCTTATTTTATGTCCCCTCTTTTCCATTGCCTTCTTCCTCTATGTCCTTCCTGTCTTCTTATTCTTGTAGATCTTCATCATCTCTGCGAGTTTCCTCCTTAATTTCCTCCTATGTTTCTCCATCATCCTCCTTCTCTTCTCCCTCTTCTTATTCATCTTCATCATGTTCCTCTTTGTGAGCTCCTTATTCATCCATCTCTTCCTTATCTCGTTCTTTATCTTCCTTTTCTTGTTCTACTTCTTCTTCACTGACAAGAGGACTAACATCATAAGTGAGAGCTTTGATATCATCCTCTACTGGCATGTCTCTGAAAATTGTCCATGTTATAGGATTTATGAGGTTCTGGATGGCATCTTCTATGAGGATCCTAATCAACCCATGGTGAGCTAACTGTTGGGAATTTCCCTCCTTCACTTTCATGCTTGAGTCTATGAGTGATTGAAGCAATAATTATGTTATGCTGAGCCTTTGGTGAGGGGGTGTTTCTGTTTGAAATATTAATTCTTCAAATATTTTGAAATGATAGCCATAGACAACACTATACCTACCCACACATGAGATGTATTTGATCATTTGGTAGCCAACCTCATTCCATGGATATGGTATACTTTCCCTCCTTATTCCATTTTTATCCTCAGTGGGATCCTCACCTTCTAAAACGAATTTTCTTTTGGCAACCTAGATATCTCCTTTGTCTTCTTTTCTCCATGGTATTCCTGAGGGTAGTGTGGTGAATTTGCCGATGAGATCAGGTGTGAGCTCTATAGTGAGGCCCCTTGTTATGACAGTGGCATGGATTCTGATGAGTGGAGTGATGGAGAGAGAAAATTCTTGAGCCACCTCATCATCATACCCTCCGAATTTTTCGAAAAACCTTATCCAATTATGTCTTGTGAAGATTTCAAGCACTTGGGGCTATTGTTGGATTCTCACAGTGTTGGTGGGCTCTCTCCTATTAAATCATCCTATGATCTTGCTGGTGAAGCTTGAGGAGAAAATGAGAGGGTTGAAACAACTTTTCAAATGCATAACCAAAACAGAGATGACTCTGTATGTCATTCCCTTCACACAGTTTCTAAATTCACCCAAATTTAGAGGATTCTTGGTTGATTTACTTGCAAAGAGGGATGTAATTACAGATCCTACCTCTTTATATTGTTTGTAGTGGCCAACTCCCATGATATCCCTTTTGAAGTCTTCTTTGAAAATCATGTAGACATTCTTTGTGTATCCTGTAGACGGTCTCTGTGTATCCTGTAGGAATTCATGTGCGTGCTCCTTTAGGAATTCCTATGTAGTCCTATAGGAATTCTTGTGCAGTGAAACGATGGAGTTCTGCTTCTGATGGGCTTCCTATGTAATAGAGTGACTTGAGTGAGGGAGTTTTGAGGAGGTGAAATTCATGAATGTATGGAAATGATGTTTTATTTCCTCTTATGGTGATTCAGGGTGAGGTGGTGTGTTGGTAGCAAAGGTATGTTTCCATTTCTAGACCCTTGGTCCCCACTACCACCTCATCATTTCCCATTCCTCATAATTAGCTCCCACCTTATGGATCCATAGTTTAACCACTTTTTTTTCCTACTCCTCCTCTGTCTCTGACTTGATTGCAGCCAGGTGTGAGAGGACACTCAGTTGTGCATGTGTCACTGAAAAAAGGTGGCCAAGTTAGCTGGCCACCTTTTAACTTATAAAACAACTATCTTGTAACCTTTACATATTTTTGACTACATGATGCATATGAGAGAGTGAGCAGGATACTTATTTGTGGTTCCAATGCTATGCTGCAGTTGTTGAAGACTAGAGGTGTTGTTGTGTATATTTGTTTCATGCAATTCTTCTTCCTCCTCTTGTTGTCTGCTAATGGCTTCTTTGTTTTTGCAGGTACCTATGGTTGAAGATATGATGTTGCTACTTTGGATCTCCTGGATCATCATGGTCAAGACATGTTGCTAGTGTGATTGGTATTCTCTGGGATAGGCTACTACAAGATTTCCTACAGGATGTCCTGTAGCTTCTTCTCCCTCGGAACTCTTTAATCACTTTTCTTGTTGGGGATGTGAGGATGGTGACATGGATGGAAAGAAGGAGTGGGAATATGGAGAGAAAATAATACTCAGGTGATGCTCTTTATTCTTCTTTGTTTTTATATATATATTATATATATATATTATATATATATATATATATATATATATATATATAGATATTATATATATAATATATATCTATATATATATTAAACACTGGAAAAAGCTCTTGAAATTGATTTGTTTTTGAATGGTGAGTGCAAAGATGATAATGGTGGACAAGGTGTTGTGATAGATCATGAAGAGGGTGAATTTTAGGGACCTAACAAGTCCATCATTTTCTTTCGGAGTGCTTCCTGTAGGATTTCTGGGTCATTGTAATTCCTACAAGATCATGTTGTAGATTTTCAAGGGATCTTGTAAGAATACAGGGAATCCTATAGAAAACAAAACTATTTTATAAACTGAAGCAATGGAGTGGAAACATGACAAAAATGATGTATGGGTGCATGATAATGAGTGAAAAATAAATATGTGAGTCACAGGGGTCTCGTTGAGAACCTCTTTTTCTCCTTGACCATCCTTCGTGCCCACATGCAAATGGAAATTTCATGATTAATATATATATATATATATATATATCACAACTAGTTTGTCTCTGAGAGGTTTTCACCCTAGTTGTTTGCCCTGGGAACCTCATGGAGGCTTTCACTCGAGTCTTTATTCTTTTTTCTTTTTCTCAGTGATTTGATGAGCGAGTAGCTGGAACTTGCTCAACTATCATCACTATTTTATTGATATCATCAATGAACTCTTGTTTTGATAAATGTCTCTTATAAGTTTTCAAACGGTGTGCATTAACAAGTAGAGGAATGGCTTCTTTATATATGGTTTTGGTTTGCACTAAACCATTGTCATGGCATCTTTCCACAACATAAGGTTCAAGCCATATTGTCCTTAACTTTCCCTTGAATTCTTTATAACTAGAATCATATAACAATTCCCAATTGCCTTCTTGAAATTGCTTCTCCTTGATATTTTTATCATGCCAGATCTTCCTTTGAAGTTGAAATACCTCTATATGTAGGAGGGCTTGCATTCTGAATACATCCAAACCATTCAATTGGAACAATCTCCATTTTTGTGCACTGCTGAGATCGAGATCTAGTTGGGTTGCCATTCTTAATGTGTTATATTCAAATTCAGTGGACACCAAGGCCTTTTTCCCATAGAGCAACTCATAGGGTTTGAATCCAGTGGTGGTCTTCCATGTGGTAGTATAGGCCTAGGTGGCCTCAACTAGTCTTTCTGCCCAATCCTTGCTGTTGTTGCTCACCACTTTGGTCACGATTCCCTCCATTGTTCTATTGGTCACCTCCACTTGCCCATTAACTTATAGATGATAGGGAGTGGAGGTTCTATGCTTGATCTTGTGATGGTTGAGAAATTCTTAAATCATGCTGGACATAAACTTGCTTCCTTGGTCTGTGACCAACTCTCTAGGGTACCCAAATTTGTAGACTACATTCTCCCTTAGGAACTTAGCCACCTTCTCTTTTTTTGTTGCATTAATTGCCTTGGTTTTAGCCCACTTAGTCAAATAATTAGTGCACACAATAACGTATTGTTTTTTCTTTGAAGGAGGGTCAGTAGGCCTAGTGAAGTCCATGGGCCACTTGTCAAATGGCTCGAAAGTCACTTGAGGTTGCAGAGGCATTTCATCTCTTGGAGTAGTCCTTCCATCCTCTTGTACTAATCACACTTACTAGTGTATTTGTGCACCTGATGAAGAGTCGACCAATAATAGCCTGCTTGTAACACTTTGAATGTTCTCCTCTTTACTACAAAGTGATCTCCACAAGACCCATTATGATAGGTTAGAAGGATGTCAAAGACTTCCTCCTCCTTGACACACCTTGTCAAGATTTGATATGCACTAAGTTTGAAAAGATTTCCCCCAAACCAAGTGAAGGGGGAACTTTTACTAACCATATTTCTCTCTTCTTTGGATGAAAAGTTTGGTGGGAACTGTGCTGATACCAAATAGTTTGCTATATCAGCAAACCATCGAGAGAGAACTGAAATAGCAAATAAGTGCTCATCCAGTAACTGGTCATCCACCATTCATTCGTCACCTACAGGAAAATTTACCATAGACAAAAATTCTGCAACAACATTTTCCTTACCATGCTTATCAACAATGGTTAGATCAAATTGTTGTAATAAAAGTAGCCATATTATAATTCAAGAATTCACATCTCGTTTGTTCATTAAATATTTTATTGCAGCATGGTCAATATGCACAAAATTTTGATAGCCTGTAATAGAATGCCTGAATTTTTTTAATGAATGGACAACAATGAGTAGTTCCTTTTTAGTCATTATATAATTTAGTTCAGCCTTTGATAAGTTCTTACTAATAAAATAGACATCATAAGGCAGTTTTTTATCTATTTGACCTAGGGCTACTCCTATGGATTTGTGTGACGCATCAACATGAGTATGAAAGGGAAGGGCCCAATTTGGGCCTTAGAGAATTGGTGTAGTGGTTAACTTATCCTTTAGGATATCTAAGGCCTCTTGATAGCTTTTTGACCATATAAACTCAGAATCTTTGGCCAAAAACCTAAATAAAGGAGAGGCCAACTTGCTGAAGTGCTTTATGAACCTTTGGCAGTATCCAACTAACCCTAGGAAACGTTTGACATATCTCTACTTTTGAGGAGGTGGGACCCTTTGGATGATAACTATTTTGTTTCGGTCCACTTTCAGTCCTTCTTGAGATATTTAATGACCTAGTACAGTCTCTACAGTCATTAAAAATTCATTTTTTCAAGACTGAGAGACAGGTTCATTTCAATGCATTCAATGCGTTTGTGCAATACTTTGCCTAGCTTAGACAGGGTTTCTTAAAAATAACAGCCATCAGATGTAAAATCATCCATATAAATCTCCATCTCATCATGGACTAATTCGATGAAAATACTCAAGAATGTTCTCTGGAAAGTGGGAAGAGCGTTGCATAGGCCAAAATTCAGGACCCTATAGGCAAAATTACCCCAAGGAGAAGTGAATGTGGTCTTATCCTGGTCTTATGGGTAGATCTGGATTTGGTTGTACCCACTAAATCCATCTAGGAAAGAGAAAAAATATTTCCCTGCCAGGCCATCTATGACTTGGTCAATGAAGGGTAGAAGAAAATGATCCTTCTTTTTAGATTTGTTCAACTCCCTGTAATTGAAACAAATTCTCCACTTACCATTTTTCTTGGGAACTAACACCAAATGAGAGACCCACTCACTGTCGGAGATAAGCTAAACGAATCCCGCATCTAGTAGTTTTTGCAGTTCTTCTTTGACTAAATCTTCAAGATCTGGATTCATCCTCCTTTGTGGTTGCCGAACTAGCTTGCAACTTTCTTTGATGTATATGTGGTGAGTACACATAGAGGGGTGTACTCCCTTCATTTCCTTATAACTCCAAGTGAAATATTCTAAATTTTCCTTTAACATGTTGCACAACTTCTCTTCTTCTAGAGAAGAAAGAGATGGATTGATTTTGAAGGTTCTCTCTAGGCCAAATTCTACGGGTTTGACATGGAGTGGGTTGGAATTGGCCAAGCATAAGTGAATTGGATGATTGTTCTAGGTTTCCTTTACTGCTTTGTCTAAGGGTAATGAACTGGGAGTTGGAATTTGGAGCAGGTGTTTAATCAAGTCATCCTCATCTTGTTGTCCTCCTCCCATGGTTGCTTCAAAAGCATAAAGTTGGGTGGAATAAAATTCATCTTCTTCCTCCTCCTCTCTAAGGGTAATGAACTGGGAGTTGCAATTTGGAGTAGGTGTTCAATCAAGTCATCCTCATCTTGTTGTCCTCCTCCCATGGTTGCTTCCAAAGCATAAAGTTGCGCGGAATAAAATTCATCTTCTTCCTCCTCCTCTAACCATAAAGGTAAGTCATGCTCTAGAGAAGGTTGAGCAGGAGGGTATAGGACTAACTACATGGAGATATGCCCATTCTTGATGGTCATATTCCCAGCTTTGTAGCTAATGCAAGCATCGAAAGTGGCCAACCATGGCCTCCAAAGGATGAGAGTGTAGTCAGTAAGCTTATATTTAGGCTGGAGAACTAGGAAATCTATTGGGTACTCCCAAGAGTCAATGGAGACCATAAGATCCTCCACAATTTCCTTAGGGGTTATTGTGGAATGGTCTACAAGTTGTAGAATTGTTGTGGTTGCTGGCCAGATAAATCATTATTACAGACAAGACCGATCTCCCTAGTATCATCTAATATCTAGCAACAAGCAGGACAAGCAAATCTACTTTTGTCTAAACATATTGCGATTCATTAATAAAAACTAAGAGGTGTCTTAGACCCTACCTTAAGTCCAACGCTAGTTTGTAGCAGCCTTGCTCCAACAACTCCAAAAGAGTTTCCTTTTAATAACCTACAATCACAAACAAGCACACATCAAAGAACACCTGCATAGCTAATATAATAAATCATGTTCATCATAGTGATCAAGGAATCTATGAAATAAACCATAAGACATAGGTTATTGACAAAAATAAACTTGATTGTATTATTTTTGAAAAAGAAGAACGTTACAACCTTGGTGCCTTGATGTTGTGCAAGCTCTTCCCAGGGTCCAAACAGGAATCTCCTCTACTTTGACAAGCCTCACTCTCTTCCAAATGAGATCAAAAGGTATGTAATCTCTCCTCTAAAAAGCTCAATAAGGAAGTCTAAGTTCCAGAAGCATTTACCGTAAAAAAATATTCAAATTTCAACAGCCAAAGTAACCAGCCCAATGCTTCATTTTATAGTGCAAGGGAAGGAGGTTACAGGTTGAAGGGATAGAGTCATTCTTAAAAGGGATAAGCTCCTCACATCAAGGGGTTAGCTACTTAAGGAATGGGATGCATGAACCCTCAAGGAGCGAACTTGCCAGCTCAAGATTCTCTCTAGAAGCTTCCAGAAATGACTCAAAGTGAGTTTTTAAGAATATACTTGCGCCTTTTTACCTTTTACAAGGGTTCGCACCCATAACACAGAGACAGAGTAGTCAAGCGCATAGGGGACATGACCAATGGGTGCGGTACCACAGGTAATGCTAAGAGAAAGTGCGAAACTAGAATTTTAGAGATTTTTAATGTCTTTCTCTTATTTGCAAGGCTTGATATGAAGAGCTGAGGTTTAAGACTTGCAAAGGAGGTAAGTATGAGTGGCGATAGACTCATATTGGTTACAGAATGTCAAAGTGACAAATTTTTTGCAACAGATTTCTCCCTAAAGTGCGAAGTCTGTAATAGATGAGGATGGTTTTTGTCATCTAAGAAGAGTGAAGTACTTTATCATTCTAAGGATCTTCTTGTGGATACCCCGGTCAAAACTTGTAAAAACATTCAATGCAATATATATATATATATATATATATATGATCATATCATCACTGAGGTAGGCATTCCCATACTCAGATAAAAACTGACTAGAAACTATCTAAGCTGCTCTGATACAGAAATGATTGCATAATATATCACAAGTATAGACATATGTAGTCACAGTATGGGTGCAACCATCTATTTATGAATAGTCCACTGTATAATGAATAACAAAATTCCTCACAACCTGGATGGTGGAAACTAGATCCAAGGTCTTGATTTCTGCTTCCCGAACTAGTACGATTCTATCCATGTGAATGAATGTGTCGAAGTCGAACATGGTAAAAACCACTTGACTACCATTCAATGATGTAAACTGTTAACAAGTGTGAGAGGAACCACCAGTAATGTCAGTGGCCCTCAAAGTACTTAGTACAATCCATGAAATGTGAATAGATGAGTCAATGTCGAACATGTCATAGAATCCTTTGATCGAAGGTCAATGATGCAACCTGTCATCAAAGGCGAGAAACCTGCCATTGAGACATGCAGATTCCAAGGTACTAACAATTTCTAGATCATATTCCTAGATAATGAGTTGGAATCGATAGAAAGCGATCCGTCGTAGGAAAGCCCACAACACGAAATCATTGATCCATTTTTGAAGAAATGTATTTGGCAAGGACTAACTCAGGGATGGTCAAGATGGATGACAGATATTTTGCAAATGAATGGTTTATTTGAACTGACCTCTTGAACACATAACGACACTCCAGATGGTTTGGTGACAATTGACCCAAAGCTAATACCCAGAAACCAGCTAAAGACTTTCAATATGATTTGATTAACTATTAGGCAAAGGATTTCCCAACTTAGGTCAACAAAAGGTTTTGTTTTCAAGAGTGGTTAACTGCTTTTCTAAACACAAAGTATAACAAACAGGTTCATTTTTATCTCTTTTCCCCCACCATTTCTTGCAAGTAGCTCTTCATTTTTGACAAGCTTGAGGAGGATAACATTTGCTTGATTATAAGCTCATCCTTCGGATGAGTCCAACCTAGTTTAAAATTCGAACCCTAAGAAGGAGTGGTCCGTTCCTGTTTAAAATTGAACAGGTCCTTTACTGTTAAGTTTTAATGAGTCTAGTATAGAAGAAACTCAGTGTTTTTCAATTTTAGGGAGTCAGAAGAAAAACTTAAGAAAACTCCATGGTTGTCCTTTTTCGTAAATTTGTGTCTCCCAAGCCCAAAAAAGTATAAAATAATACATGAGAGAACCACTTGACCATTACGATCAAGGAGTAACTTTCATAATTAGTGCCTTCCATCTGAAAAATAAAAAAAGCGATCGAAAACATGTCATTTTATTACCGATATCGAACTTGAAAGGACAAAAGTCCAACAATCTTTTCATGTTTATACGGTCAGAAAAGAGTTGTAAGTGGACCGTCTTTTTGATTCCATTTTAATGAGTTTAAAAAGAAAAACTCAGCAATCCTTTCATATTTTACGAGTTAGAAAAGAGCTTAAAGAGGAATCCTTGTTTTTCTTTTTCATAAATTTTGAAAGAGTCTGAAAAAGTGAAAAAGCATGCTGTTCATTGAAAATGATCAATTTTCCCTGAAAATCCAATATTCTGCACAAAAACTCAAAACATTACTCATATCTATTTAAAATAAATAAAAATGCATCAAAAGCAACCTTTTTAAAGTGAAAAATAAACAAATTAAAAATTCATTTATTCAAAAAATTCTTATAAAAGCGGCTTTTGTAAATTCATTTTTACCGTTTGACTTTGGAGTGAAAAGTAAGAGCTTTTGGTAAGAAAATTTCCTGTGAAGATTGCGGAAAATCTGACTATTTGAATCGAGAACCGTCCTCTCTAGGTAATCCACACCATCCTTATCTTGCATTTCAACTGTTTAACTTTTGTTATAGGGCTTTAAAATTAATTTTTTAAGGAAAATGTTGGTTAAAAAATCGCCCACGGGGAGTCCATAGGCGCAACATGTGGCCCCTGCGAACCCTGACTTTTTCATATACAGGAAAAATTCAGGGTCCTGCACCTGCTCTTAAGGAAAAGTGTGAACCTATGCATTGTCTCTAATTAGCGGGCGCAGGCCCCACGAAATACGTTTCAAAAACCATAAATTTTTTAATTCCGCCCAAAGATTTTCAAATTACAAAGTTCTAGTCCACCTCTTTTGTAATGTAGGCACACAGAATGCTTGTTTGGCTGGATCGGGAACATGAAGATGTGGATCAAGCCGCATTACTCCATTTTCCTTCAATAGAGGCATTAAGAGCATGCCAACTATTGAAATTCTGGGCCATACCCGGCATGAGGGCTCAGGTAGACTTTCTGCAATGGTTGGTTGACAGGTGGAGCACACAGGACCAATGTTTCATAATTGGTGTCCACTAGCTCAAAATCGAGCCAGAGGACATTTATTTCCTGACTGGTTTGCTGAAGAGAGGCGAAGGATTATCTCTATTGGGGACTAGGCCAGGTGGCGTGTCTATCGCTAGTCTCCAACTAGAGTTTTGTAATGTCCAAACTATAGACAAATAGATAGATGTTAAGACCATCTCCCATCCTGAACTTAAAGTGATCGTATTTACTGTCACCAGACTGTGCGAAAATGCAACATTGCATCTAGCTACCGGTTCCCAAATGTGCATGGAAGTAGACTGCTTTTGAGGCACCACCTTCAACTGGTGTGATGCCGTGTTGGCAAATGTGAAAGGCTAACTAACTAGGGCAAAGAACGGACAACTAAAGAACTTTGGGTATGGTTACTTAGTTTTGAGCTTTGGCCTATAGAGAGTACCTACGTTGGTCCCACAACAACTTTCCGTTGAGGCTAGACTTCCCCAAGATCCTAGGATTATGTCCTGGGTTGCAATCATGGCCCATCATCCTGAGGAGGCTAGAGAGGTTGTCCGATTTCCACCAGAGTATTTTCGTTGGGTGGGAAACCAACTTTTCATGATTCAAGACCTTCCATATGCTAGGATGGATTATCATGGAGATCCAGACATGTCTCTTTCACCAGGAGAGCAATGGGATGATACAGGTAAAATTATTTTCAACATTTCCTAAATTTTTAAACTATTTTTTTTTTTTTTAATTTTCCAAAAATGATAGTAAAAAGTTTTAAATGTATATGTGGGTCCACGATGACCAGCCGCTCTCCCGCCCTATGAGAGAGGACACCCTGCTACCACGGCACTGGCCCCACAAGACCAATCAGCAGAGACCTTGACCGAATTGGAGCAGCATCTAGAGCACTTGACAGTAGATATCCCAGAGACTAGTATAGATGACATTCCTCCTAGGCTATAGCACTATGCGATTGGGGTCCTAGGACCGTTTAGGAGGTTCCTTTGTAGGGTGGCCTGAGCAGTGGTTTCTTATCATGATCATCATCAGGGATAGGATGATCGCCCTTGTAGACTTCATATGCCATTTATATCTTTTTCTGCTATCATTTTTGCCGATCATAAAATGTTTTTCAACCTACAATCGAAGACGATGCATATTTGACACACTTCTATGCTATGATATATCACTATTACTGGTTATCCTTTATAACATGTTTACGGAATGTTTTTTAAATTTACTGTCTTGATTATTGCAAATGTCTATTTAACATTTGCGAACCAACTGCATCTGCTAATGTATTTAAATATCTTGGAATATGCTGATATTCAATGTAGTCAAATTCACGTTCCAAGAGACGAACTCTAAAAAATAATCTTAACAATACTAGATTTCTAATGGCATAAACCCTATTAAGTTGTAATACAACGAGTTCAGAATCTAACCTAACAATCAAATTCCGAATCCCAAATGAGATGGATTCAGATAATAACTCAGTCACTGCACTATACTCTGCAATGCTATTTGTTGTTTGACTGAGGCTTACCTGATGCATAGATACTAACTTGTCAGAGGGTGAATAAATAACCCAAGTTGCGGAAGAAATATTCCGTGTACTACGACAAGCACCATCAACAAAACCAATGTATGTTTGAGAAGACGTCGACATCTGCAATATCAAGAGTAAAACCAAGATAAGTAGGAATAATGATAAAGCACTCTCTAAACTAGGCACACTTTCTAATCTAAAACACACCAACGTGAAAGAAAATATTCTAACAAAAATTTCCACACCAAACTCTAAGCATAATATATTTTCAGATCAAGCCCATTTCTAGGTCTACCTAAAGAGACATCATCAAAATCTACTAATTCATAGGCCCGTTTGGCTAGCTTTCGCTTAACAACAAAAGGACCATGCCACATGGGTACAAATTTTCCAGCCCCTAGCTTATTGTTTCCTTGATCTTATAATAAAACTAGGTCTCCTTCCGACAAATTACGAGGTGTAACATTTCGGTCGTACTGAGCTTTTCTCTATTTTGCGTGAGTCTCAATTGCTAATGCAGCATCACGTCGATTCTCATCTAATTGAGCTAAGTACAACAAATTTTTTTCCTCTTTGGAGTAATTCTATGGCTATTTGCAATGATGAAATTTCACATTCAATGGGTAACACTGCTTCCAACCTGTAAACAAGCTGAAAAGGAGTGAATCCGGTTGATGTTTTGACTGAGGTTCGGTATGCCCAAAGCATTGAAAATAACATGTTATGCCAATTCGACCGATGAATACCAATCATTCATCGGATCATAGTGACTAGAACTTTATAGATTGCTTCAACCAGACAATTAGCCTGTGGGTAATATGGAGTAGAGCTATCGTGATGTAGGCAAAGCTGATCTGTTAGTTCAGTCATCATGATGCTCCGAAAATGACTTCCATGATCACTAATAATCTCTTGAGGAACACCAAATCTAGCAATTATATGATTGAAAACAAAAATTGCAGCAGTTTTGTCATTTTCCGAAAATGTAGGCATCGCCTCGGCCCACTTGGTAAAATAATCTACCACAAATATGATATACGCATGCCCCCTCGCCGAGTGAGGGTTACATGTAATAAAATTGATACCCCATTTTGCGAAAGGACCAACGACAATTATAGGGTGGACAGGAGCAGGTGGAGCACGCATATTTCGATCAAAAAATTGGAAATTGTGGCATTTCCAGACTACATTGATACAATCTTTAAATAAGGATGGCCAGAAATAACCAGTGCGCAATATCTTTTGGGCTGTGCATACCTAGACATATGACCGCCACACGCTCCAAAGTGACAATCATTCAGAACATTTTCAGCTTCTTCATGAGTTAGACAACGACGGAAAACAAAATCCACTCCACAATGATAGAGTGTATCTCCAATAATATTGTATGGTTGGGATTGGAAACATAGTTTCCTTCGATGGGATCGTGAGATTTCAGGCCGAAAAGATTGGGTTTGGAGATATACAATTATATATTCATACCATGGATCAAGAGTATTGATAAGAAACAAGGATTCATCCGCAATGGGTTCTTCCGCCACAGTTTCAGTATCGGTACACAGGAAATCACACATTAGTTCCGCGAAAACCAAAGACTTCTTTGCCTTGGATTTTTCAAATTCCAAGTCAAATTCCTGCAGGATAATTATCCATTTGGAATACTTGCCCCTAGAAATTGTTTAGTGAAAATATACATCATAGGGTTACAATCAGAAATCACTGTGGTTTTGCATAGTAGAATGTAGTGATGAAATCGTTGGATAGCTTGAACATCTACCAGGGCCAATTTCTCCACATGCGAATATTTAAACTCAGCCGAATTCAGAGATTGACTAAGATAGTAAATCACATGTTCAGCATTGAGGTACAAAACGTAATCTTGGTTGTAGTTGGGAGGATGCAATAACAGTGGATGGGTCAACACATCTTTAAGTGCATCAAAATATTTCTGAGCTATCTCATCCCAAAAGAATGGACTGTTCTGTTTCAACAACCTGGTAAAACCTTTCATTATCTCAGTGTAGTTAGGAATGAATTGACGTAAAAAGTTTGCTTTCCTTTGCAAACTTTGGAGTTGGTGAAGAGTCGAAGGTAGAGGTAATTTGACAATGGCTTCAACCTTCAAGGAATAGACACGAATGTCGACTTTTGAGACAAAAAATCCCAGTAAGTGACCCATTTCTATACAGAAAACACATTTGTGTGGATTCAGCCTAATTTGATAATGCCTACATCTCATAAAGATGGCTTGTAAATGAGTGAGATGATCGGCTCTACATAATGAATGAGCAGGTAAGTCATCGAGATAAGGCTGTACAATGTGCTTGATGTCATGAAATGCTTACGACATAGCTCTTTGAAAATTTTCTCTGGCGTTCTTCAATCCAAAAGGTAATTTGCAATAAGCAAATGTCCCCCATGGACAAATGAAATTAATTTTGCGTTGACCAGCAGGGAGTATGTTAATTTGATTGTAACTGGAAAATCCATCCATAAATGAGAACATTCCACTGCCAGCACAATCATCAATAATTTGATTGATATAGGGCATTGGTTAATTGTCTTTAGGACAAGCTCGATTAATTTCCCTATAATCAATACATATTCTTATCATTCCTTGCTTTTTGTTAACATGAACAATATTCGATACCCAATCCGTTAAAGGAATTGGGTATATGAAACCTACTCGCAGTAATTTCTCAACTTTAGCTTTAATAGCGGCAATGTTTCTTGGATGTATCTAACATAAATGTTGCAGACAGGTTTAGCATCTGGGTAAGTTTTAATTTCATGGACAACAATTGATGGATCGATTCCTGGCATTTCTTCATATGACCAGGAAAACACGTCATGGAATTGTTGAAATAGGGCTTTATAAGTTTAGATTTCCTCATCTGTACAGGAAGAACCTATATGAATGTTTTCAATAATTCCGAGTTTCACTGAAATGGCAATAGGAAATGTTCAAGAAATATTTCCAAAATTAAACTCAGAATTAGGATGACGCAATGGATTTTGTGGTTCCTTGATGTAATCAGTGGTAAAAATAGATGAGAAAACATTTTCAAAATGATCAAGCTCAGGTAAAAATGAAGATTGATGATGAAGATCTTCCCATGGTAAATCATCAATAGACAAAAGTTCACGAATCTACTCATCAATGTGAACAGGTTCAAAAAAAGTTGTTGAATCTGAGGTTGAGATTGAAAGTGATTCTCCATGGACCACATTTATTGGATCAATTTCGGTTAAACTAGAGTCGAAAAATGATTGTACTGCCTGATATGCAACTTCGAAGCAACTCAAGGGCATGGCATCACCAAATGAGTCCACCTCAGAATCAGAAAGTATGATCCAAGGATCATCAAAAGCAATAGTGCTCAATGAAATCATATGAATGGTTGCAAAAGAAGGTGATACATTAGGAGGAGAAAATTAAAATGTTCCTAGTAAACTAGAACCTTTAATCAATCCCACTCCAACATCCTTATAAGGGATAGATGTTTTACCGACATCTTGGATACTCTCCGAAGACGCTGGGTCGAAAAAAAAACAATTTAACTAATCTGTTGTAACAATATTTCCATTATGAGGAAACTTAATAAGCTGAAAGACTGATGAAACAATAGCAGTCATAGCGTAAGACCAACTGCAACCCAAAAGAAGGTTGTAATCTAGAGGGGCATCAACCACTTCCACATCTAGATTAACAGTTTTTCCTTCTACCCCTATAGGTAAATCTTGCAAAATGCGAAAACGATGAAACCCTAGGCCATCAAAAGCCTTTAAAGTCATCGGGGATTGATTGAGCGTAGGATAACCAAGCGATCTCCAACACTGAATTAAAATAGT
This sequence comes from Pinus taeda, assembly GCA_000404065.3. NCBI lineage: Eukaryota > Viridiplantae > Streptophyta > Pinopsida > Pinales > Pinaceae > Pinus > Pinus taeda. The sequence goes on along the minus strand of APFE030794653.1, from coordinate 118,470 downwards.
ACACATAGAAGATCCTTCATCAATCACAGTCTGAAAGGAAGGTCTATTTTTGACTAACACTGGGATCTGGAAAGCCATTTGATGAGGTAAGTGAGGTTTACTATTTTCTAAATCGAAGATTATAAGGTTGGAATCCTGAATATCAACAACTCCTATAGTAGACAAAAGAAATTTACACTATTCTAGACATGATTACAGCACCTCCAAGGCAACATTGCTCAAGGGGATATAGCTAAATCTTCAACAATGTTATAGTTTTGAGCAACTCTCACATGTGGATTGAAAGCTGACTTCCGAAGTATACCTTTAGTAGGCGATTTGATTACTAAGTCTGGATTAGGTTTCTCAATATGTAGCGGATCAGAACTAGAAGGAGTTGAAGTTGATGGGTTTAAACTAAAACATTTTACTTGCTTACCACCAACAATATTCTTACTTCCATAATCTTGCAATCGCGTCGCAATCCTGACATGGGACATCATCATAATTGGTTCTTCTGAGGCATTTGAGGAAGAACCTATCATCTTACTATCTTGACTAGGAAATGGATCCTTCAAGACAGTAGGCGTTTGGGAACCTTTGACGATTTTCGAAACCTCAACTCAATGTAGACAATCTCTGGTAAAGTGCTCCTCATCACAAATGAGACAAGGATAGCAAGGTTTACGTTTCTCATCAGTAGACTCAGTTTTATCTAGTTTCTCTTTTGTGTTTTGTTTATTTTTCTTCTTCCCTTTCTTTTTATCGTTGGATTTTGATTTGGCCGTAGAAGATTCTATGATATGAATATCGACAGGAACTTTAGTAGAAGCTTCTCCTGTTAGGGAATCTGGTAAAGTTATAATAGGAGAATAATTCTTTACAGATTTCTTCTTACTCTTTGTACTAACTGAACCAATCATACCATCAGCGTCATGAGACCCTGAAGGAGTTGTAGTTATTTGATTTTGTTTGCGAAGATCGGGGAATTTTTCGTGTAAAGTACCTGACGGCGTATAAACGAGGTCAAGGTACTGAGCCTGAGCAATTAATTTCTCTTCAGTAACTACTCCTACCTTAGCTACATCCTGAGTGATTTTAGGTAATAATGATTTAACAAACCATTCAACCAAAATTTGATCCGAGATAAAAACTTTCACTAAACATCGTCGATGTCACCATTCATGAATATGGTCTGAAATATATGTAGACATTGACTATTTTAATGAAGTTAATAATTCTGTGCCACTGTCATATCTGACAGGCAACTGAAAATGAATTAAGAATGAAGTAGCTAATTGACTAAAATTATAAAAAGAGCTTCCTGGAAACTCAATGTACCACTTAGCTGCCAGACCAGTTAGAGTGCGTTGAAAAAATCATAAGCGAATTGAATCATCTATAATGGAATTTGATGCACACCAGAGGTGATAAGTCATTACATGATTCGATGGATCCACTCCTGGTTTACCCTCAAACTTCAGGATATCACTGGGCAACTTATTAGGCATTGGCGTCCAATATGGAAGATAATAAATTGGATCGTTCATAAGGCGCGACAAGTCAGGAAAATCCAAAGTTACGATAAATGGTAACTGACAGTTAGGGTCTCGAAAACCTTGGGTCACAAGACCAGCTCCAAGAGGAGGATATCTAGGATAACTTGGAATTGGATTTGCATTGGGAATATTATATCCTCCTGGAAAACCAGGATTACCCAGACCAAACTGGGGTTGAGGTTGAGGTTGTTGATATGTATGCATAGGGTACGGTTGATACTGATAAACTGGGCTTTGCACAGCAGGACCGTATTGATACTATCCTTGGTACGGTTGATAAGTAAATTGCGGTTGACTTGTGACAACCATACTTGGACCAAGTTGTCCTACAAGCATCTGAACCAAAGTCTGAATTGTAAATCCAGACTCGGGTAAAGAGGTCTGAGGAGTTGATACAGGAACAGTAGAAACCAGAGCTGTTGATACTCCAGAGGTAGGTGGGGTAGATTGAACAGAAGCTGCAGTAGTTGCAGCAGTTGTTTGAGGCAGAGTTCGAGGTGAACTAGGCCCAGACTGATGAGCTACACTAGGTGCAGAAGTTTCAATACTAGGTTGGATGGGTTGTTGGGTTGAAACAAAAACCAAAGATTTTCCAGGTTGAGATGACAACTACACATTGGAAGGTACATTTCCAACTCCTTGAACAAATGGTTGACCAGAAGGTTGTTGGAAACTTTGAGATGGGTACTGACCTTGAGGTTGATAACCTTGAGGTATGTATTGAAACTTGGGTTGACCTTGAGGTATATATTGATACTGGGGTTGGCATCGAGGCATATACTGAGTCTGGGGTTGACCTTGAGGCATATATTAAGTCTCGGGTTGACCTTGAGGCATGTACTATCCCTGAGATATGCACTGTCCTTAAGGTTGCCCCCCAGGTGGTATTTGACTACTTTGACGTTGTCCCCCAGGCAGTATTTGACTACCTTCAAGTTTCCCCCCAGGTGGTATCTGACTACCTTGAGGTTACCCCCCAGGCGGTATCTGACTACCTTGAGGTTGCGGATTTGGAATAGCACCAGACATCATAATAATTTCTTCTACACTCAACGGTGGAGGTCCATTATTACTAGTTGATACCCCATGTTTGATTGGTTGAGGAGACGCTCCTGAAAAAGTTCCAGAAACTGACTGATACCCAGAAGGAACAGAAGGACCACCATATAAAAATGTTTCCGGATTTTTGGAAAACATGGGTGACCGTTTTGACATATTCAAAGGAGGATAATAACCTCTGGGCATAGGATGAAAAGGAATACGAGGTGGTGAAGAAGCAAGACCTAGATTTTCTAAACAATTCGTCAATGATACGTACCGAGCGTCACTTTGAAAAGGACTATAGAAGATAGATTCACACTCCCTAAGTTCTAAAGTTGGTTGATTTTCAGGGAGAGATATATCTTTGTCCGGACTAACAAGTTCTTCAATAGAAATGAGTCCAAAAGGAAGATTTTGGGTAATGACACTTTCTACCCTGGGTGAACCAGGACCATTAGAAATTGGAGAAGAAAATCGTAAGGATGGAGTAGCAGCAGGTTTAGTTTCAGGTTTAGAAATTTCAGTTTCCTCAATTAATTCACTAGTAGAAGAAAAAGTACCAGTAACTTCGGAAAATGAAACTGGTTCAGAAATATACTATGTTGCTTGAACTTGATAATCAGGGTGAATAATTAGAGATGATTCTATGGCCTCTGGTGACCCAACTCTACTTTCACTAGGTGTGACAAGAGCTCTTAGCCCTTCAAGCTGACTTGTTGTATATTCGGGAGGCTACCCCCAAAGTCTATGGGATTATCTTGGTAATTCAACCACGATTAATTAATTAATTACTTCACATGAAAACAAAGAAAATCTTAATAAAACCACCTAAAGTCTCTAAAGAACCAAACAATTGAATCACATGCCTAACAATCTAAGAGTTTAAACTACACACAAACAATAAATTTCCGTACTGAAAACACTAGTTGGTGATGAAATCCAACATTACAGAATTCAATACAGAAATGGCGGTTGGAACAGTTACCCCGAAAACGTGCTTAATGAAATAGACTGGCACAAGTTTCTCCGCAAATCCGTCTCGAGTGAAGATAACCCCCAGAGAGTTCAAGTGAGTCTAGTTGACATCTACTCCAGGCACAATGAGACCCGTCCTTCACTGTCACCTTAGGAAAGAATCTTAAGATTATGGTCACTATGGTTACCAACAATAAAAAATACAACTAGGGGAACAGTCTACGATTCGATCTATGTTCAAGGGTAGAGTAGCGAAGCTCAATCCCCTTGAAGGCTTATTGACATGATTAATCTGAGATTTACCAACAAGTGACCTCAGGCTCCTTGATAATGGTTAATTCGAGGTTTACCATTTTTAATATGCGCAAATCTTCTATCTCTCCCAATGAGACAGACTAGATTGTCTCAAAGGTTCAGACATGATCTCGTGATTGATTCCTTTAAGAGGAGCTTCCCAGATTATATCAATTACAATTGGATTTATTTCCTACCGCAAGGTATAGCTACTTGATTATTTTAACTATCTTGGAGAGTTAATTACTTCCTAATCCAACATACTAGCCTAAGCTATGTTGGTGATAAGAGCCCTAGAAATAAAAAGATTGCTAGATGAATTTTAATTAAGCGTTATTTTTATTGGTTGTTTCTTAAGTCAAAAGGTATGGAGATGAAACTTTGTGGTGTGAAGTATCGACTCCAAAAAACACTAAAAAATGCACCTAATATGATAAACAATTCTTTTCCTTTTCAATGAATCTCTAGCTAAAGAAAGAGTTGAAAATGCAATTTCTTGAAAAATAAAACTTTCCTTCAACATATGAACGAAAAGAAAAACTTTTTGTCTTTTTCAATACACTCAAAACGAAGCTACTAATTATGCTCACAAAATAAATCCATTTTTTTCAAAACTCAAAACTACAGAAAAAAATTCTTTCAAAAGAGAAACTAAAATTTCTAAAAAACACACTCAAAACTATGAAATAATCTAATCTTGAGATCTAACTTCTAAAAACTAATTGAAATAAAAGCTTCAAATGTTTTTGAGAATGTTTTACTTAGTTATTCAACAAACTAAGAATTAATTCATTCATAATAACAAATCAATAAAAAATGCCCAACTATGTTTTCTTTAATAAAAACGAAATTCACAACTTATGACCAAGTTCATTCAAATATTTGCAAAGAGGAATGAAATCTATTTCTCAGCAAAGGAAGATCTCACAAACCAGCCAGACTTATCAAGAAGACAAAAGATTCTAGGGCGATCTAAGGTTTCTTAGGCTTTTAAGCTTTAAGTCACTACAAAGACAGAGTGAAGACCAATCCAAGCATGCAAAACTTCTAGAAATTCATCCAAAACAAAACACCAATGGAACTTCCTCATGAGAGACTTTTGACAGGATATATGCAGATCTGGGCAGAGACTAAAAGTAATAAAAAAACATAAACTTGACTCGATGAGAAGATTTTAGTACTTTCAAAAATTTTGACAGGATCTGCAGGCCTCTGGTAAAACCAGATGCGGTACCGCTCTATGTAGTAAAGTAATAGTGCAGAGAGGTTCGCACTGTAATATAAATAGAACGTGCAGTCCTCGTAAAAATTTCTAAAAAACAAAAAACCAATCTAGGATCTCAAAACTACCCAATCCCACACACATCAAGCAAAAACCAAAAACAAAAAATCAAGCTTCTCAAGTCAAAGGCAAGGGCAAATTTAAACAAAATCCCGTCCCCAGTGGGGTCGCCAATTTGTTGGCCGGATAAATTATTCTTGCGAACAAGACCGATCTCCCTAGTATCAACTGATATCTAGCAACAAGCAGGACAAGCAAATCTACTTTCTCTAAACATATTGCAATTCATTAATAAAAACTAAGAGGTGTTTGAAACCCTACCTTAAGTCCAACGCTAGTTTGTGGCAACCTTGCTCCAATAGCTCCAAAAGAGTTTCCTCTTAATAACCTGCAATCACAAACAAGCACACATCAAAGAACACCTGCATAGATAATATAATAAATCATGTTCATCATAGTGATCAAGGAATCTATGAAATAAACCATAAGACATAGCTTATTAAGAAAAATAAACTTGATTGTATTAACTTTGAAAAAGAGGAACTTTACAACCTTGGTGCCTTGATGCTGTACAAGCTCTTCCCAGGGTCCAAAAAGGAATGTCCTCTACTTTGACAAGCCTCACTCTCTTCAAAATGAGATCAAAAGGTATGTATTCTATCCTCTCAAAAGCTCAGTAAGGAAGACTAAGTTCCAGCAGCATTTACCTTCAAAACTATTCAGCTTCCGACCCCCCAAGTAACCAGCCCAATGCTTCATTTTATAGTGCAAGGGAAGGAGGTTACAGGTCCACCATTGAAGGGATAGAGTCCTTCTTCAAAGGGATAAGCTCCTCACATCAAGGGGTTAGCTCCTTAAGGAATGGGATGCATGAACCCTGAAGGAGCGAACTTGCCAGCTCAATATTCTCTCTGGAAGCTTCCCAAAATGACTCAAAGTGAGTTTCTAAGAATATACTTGTGCCTTTTTAACTTTTACAGGGTTCGCACCCATAACACAGAGACAGAGCAGTCAGGTGCACAGGGGACATGACCAATGGGTGCGGTACAACAGGTAATGCTAAGAGAAAGTGCGAAACCAAAATTTTAGAGATTTTTAAGGTCTTTCTCTTATTTTCAACGCTTGATATGAAGAGCTGAGGTTTAAGACTTGCAAAGGAGGTAAGTATGAGTGGTGATAGACTCATATTGACTGCAAAAATTCAAAGTGACAACTTTTGTGCAATAGTGGTCTTCCTCAATGAACCTTGGAAGTTGATCTTGAGCATGGTGTCCTTGGTCATCAAATTAATGGAATCCCCAAGATCAATCAGAGTTTTTAGGACAATGGTGCCATTGATGTTCCCATAGGTTGAAATATTTTGGATAGATTACCTACCCTAACATTAAGTTAGATAGCTACCCAATGACTTTAATGGTAGGGCCATCCCTCTTTCACCTCCCTAGATTCTTGAAGCACTTCTCCTTAATCAACTTATTGTAAATGGGAACATATTTTATTTCACGGAGAAGTGGGATCTTTACACATAGATTTTTCAATTCTCCTAAAAGTTTAGTCTCTTCTGGGGTAGGTTGGAGTGGTTGGGCTAATCTCTCAGGAAAGGGTGGATTTACTTTAAGGTTGCTTTCCTCTCTTTCCTCCTCAACCTCCCTAGGTGGAGGTGGAGGTTGGTTATCAGGGAGAACTCTCCCAGATCTCAGGTTAATCTCTTGGATTTCCACAACATAATCTAGATATGATGTCTCTCCACTGTATACTTGTTGAGCCTGTCAGTTACTCAGGTTCAGATTTGGATGGGTAGGCATCTAGGGTCGCTTAGGTGGAGTAGAGTGTAGGAGCTATGGTTGGGTAGGTGGTGGAGGCAATAGAGCTGGATCGTTGTTTTATTGGGGCCTCCACCCCTCGAGTGGTGTATTCCACTGAGGTTGTGGCAAAGCATAAGGTTGTAAGGTTGAAATGATTGGCTGGATGGCTGGGAGTGATAGTGAGATGCATCGAACCAAGGAGAGGGTGTAGAGCAAGGAGGATGAGCATGGAGTCCCCAAGAAAGTATGGTTATGGTTTAGTTGGGGTTGCAATATGCATGGGACACCCCTTGCATGCCCTGCTGGTATGGTCTTTCCCATGAGGTCTCCTTTGGTTAATGTAGCAAAGCTACTTAGTGACCCCTTCAGCTCCTTGATATACAACTATGGTTCTAGGTAAATAAGGGCACTTGTCTGTGGAGTGGTTTTCTTCACAGACTGAGCAAATTTAAATAGAGATCAATGGACATTCATTCTTAGGGTGCCTCCTAGTGAATCTAGGACAAAATATGGCCAAGGATCTTTCTGCTTCCTCCTTCTTCCTCTTAATGATCATGCTGTCCTTTTGGAAGGCAAGGGTTTGTAGCATCTCACTTTTGTAATCTTCCAGCATGTTTCCAATTTCACCCTTGATGGATGAGTTGGCAGACAATGTATTGGTCATAGGTTGACTACCCCTACCCTTTCTCCTGGATGCCCTATAATGCTTTCTAAAGGCAGTATTGATATCCTCATAGGGTAATTGGTAGATATCTCCTACTACTAACAAACGTAAGGTATCCAAAAGTTCTTCTCTTATTCCCCTAAGAAGGACTAGCTTTAGTGACTCAGGGTCAAGTGTGCACCTGGCCCTTTTGTAACTAAGTTGGTGATCCAAAATAGATCTAGAATAAACTTCTAAGTCTAAAAATGTTCCTCACAAAGTAAAACTAAAGTCAAGGGCTGCTCTTGGTAATAGTCCCATTGCATAGATCTCGTCATTCTGAATCTACTGCAATTTGAATGGGCTGAAATGGAAGTTATCACAGAAAGAAGATTGCTCCTTATCCTTAGAAAAGGAGACATTTCTTATAAAAATGGCTTAAAAGACTCATAGAAGAAATTGCATCGCAAAAGGCCAAACAAAAGGACTTAAGCCAAAGGTGAAAGGAACCCCGATTGTGACTTCTAGCTTATCGCATTGGAGAT